>JADMLD010001550.1:2410000-2610000 GCA_017589585.1 Phylloscopus whistleri | reverse complement strand
GATTTGAGGGCACCAATATTGATTTAGAAAACTCCGTCGCTCAATTTTAAATGAAATGTAAAACTTTTAGATTTTCTCACCTATCAGCCTCCATAAAAAGAAAGGAGATGCTTTTGCAGGGAAAAGTGCTATTCTCACTTTGGATATCACAACATGTTTATGACGTGGGGCTTAACTAAACAGTTCCCCTTTATGTGACTAGGAAAGGAAGACTATCTTTATTTAGGGTTGGAGTTTTGACTGTAGCAGCTGGATACAAGTCTGGATCCTAGACCAGACTGTGGGACTTTGACCCCCCCCAAGGGCATCCTTTCCACCAGGTACCCTTTGCTTTTCTTCTCTCTGATGCAGGTGACAACAGTAGAAGCCTATTCCCTGCTATCCCTCTCCTGCAAGTAGCTGCACCCCAGAGAAATGGCAGAAAGCTGCATGTGCAGCAGCCTGGATCATTTTGGACCACAGAAGGTTTCCATGAAACACTCAGGGAGCTTATACTTTCTGCTTCTGGCTATCAAAATTACTCTTATGCACTGAAAATGGATTTGGTTTGGTAGCAGGACTAACTGTAAATGGGAAATGCAGAGGAAGAGGAGCTGAGGGGCAGTGGTGTCTCTCAAACACGCTCAGTTCCTGTCTTTTAGTGAGAACAGGAACAACTCCAGACTTTTAAGGACGTTTAGTAGATGAGAATTCAAATATAACTCATTGCAATGCTTTCTAATAGAGGGTGCACAAAGCCTGCAAAAGAGAAGGGAGTCTTGGTTGCTGAAGGTCAGTCTGTGTTTCAAAGGCTGCCCTCCTTTGAAAAGGGTCTCTCTGCCTACTGTTCCCATAGGAAGGGACCCAGGGGCTGGATTCATGCTGGCCTGCGGTCAGGGAAGTGCTGAGCTTCCGTTCAAGTCGTGTTCCCTGAAAGAAAAGGCATTTCAGTGAAGCCTTAGGTGTCTGTGACTAAGATCTGGATACTTTCTGAAGCAGGGTCTTCATCTGGCTGATATTATGTGCTTGAAAGTCTCCAAGGCTGTAAATTTTGCAAAATACGGATTCATCTTTGCGGTAATTTTTTTTATCTTAACTGGATATGGTTTCATTTGGCCTGATATCCACTGCACAGTGCCTTACAGGAACTATTAGCAAAATATGGGCTGGATTGTTCTAGGAGAGAAAATGGTATTTTTTTCTCCAAATTTTTAGGTACCATAAAGGGATGGTACCTACTGCATATGATGGCAATAACTAGATTCAGGGAGTACAATCTGTGTTTCTAAGCTTTATTCTTAAACTTTCCTATGCCAAATTTGTTACCAAGTCTTCCAAAGATGACAATATTCACCATGACAAAGCCACTGAGATTATTAGGTAAAAGGTTTATATAGCAGGAAAATATTACAATAATGGCATTTAAATTTAATTATTTCTCTAATAGTGATTAAAGGAAATGTTCATAGCTTTGGAAGGGAGCTGACCTCTGTAATCAATAATGTTTGTACCTCCTTGCAAAGCATGTTGCTTATACAAAAGAATAAGAAATCATGTCTAGATCTCAGGGAAAAGTGCTTCTCTGTGGAAGGGCACAAGGATGCTGAAAAAGGAATCCTAACCAGCCACGTCTTATGGAAATTATTGAGGTGGAAGACAGAAACAGGGGACAATTGAGGAGAATGTTATAGATATTATATCTGCTAAGATATCTTGCCCAGCCAAGAAGAATGTGACTAGCCCACCTCTCCCCTCTCCCCTAGGACCAGGCCTTCAATTTTTTATGCCCTTTGCCTCCTGGTCTCTTCCATTATGGTTTTTATATCACTTGCCAGAATTTTTTTCTGGCTGGAGGTTCAAATGAGTTTTCTCATGAAAAAAAAAAAAAATAAACTTCTGTGAATATTGTCTTGTTTGTAGACCTTTGAATCCATCTAAGATTTTCAAGTGCCCTGTGGGGAGCTAGGCTGTCCCTGTCAAGAGTAGAGCTCAGGGGAAGGCAAGTGCATGTCCTATTATCTATTTTTAAGTTTTGCAATGCTGTGAGGATAGAAATTACTTCTTCAGCTCTTAAGAAAGCAGCTCTGTTTCAGTGTCTAAGTGTTTTATCTGTCCAAAGCTTTTGTTCCTGAAGAACTTTAGGTATATTGGATCTCTTCCTTGCTTGGTGGTATCAGAAGCACTATTAACTTCTCCCAGTGTTGCTAAAAGTTGTGAACTGCTGTTTGAGCCTCAGCCTCCTTGCATTTGGGTTTGTGCAGTGCAATAAAAACTTGTTTGTGAGAGCTTTCAAAGTATTTCTGTAGCTTGCAAGTAAGTAAAGAACAATTAAACCAGGAAAATGCCATGCTAATTGTAGTTCATTTGTCATTACTGGTGTCCTCCAATACTTGCCTCTCATGAAGGGTTAGGTGAATCCTTTAATATTACACAGAGAATAATACAGTGTGAGAAAAAGTGCATGTTCCCTGAACAGGACTTGTGGACGCAACTCCCACATTTGGAAGTATTTGAATGTGAAGATTCAAATATGCCCATAGCACTCACAGCAGCGTTAAAACTGGGCTTTAAGGAGGCAAAAAGGCCTCCCTTAAGGCTCTAATTTATAACTACTACTGTAAGAATAAAATAAAATAATAACAAAAAACCCCCCCGCAGCTTTGGGATCTTAGAGTGATTTTTATTATTTCTAATTCGGAGGAATTAATTGCATTATATGAGCCTGTCCTGATCACAGATTTTTTAATCTCAATCTGAGGTAAACATGTCTTTAACACCACATAGACCTGAGTTTCCCTATTAAATACAGAAAGCCTTGATCCATATTCAAGTTCTTTTCTTGAGTCTCCCTGCTGTGATGAAAGTGTCATCTCATATTAATTTTGTCTAGATATGTATATATTATGAATATGATTATGCTATAGCTTCTGGGGCAGGTTTTCTCATATATTTTTGAGAATTTTAAACTCTTAAAGTAATACCTAAAACTTCCACCTCACTTCAAAAAAACATGTTTGTTTGTGAGAAGAAGGTGCTGTTATGCAAACTTTGCCCCGTCTATAACAGCCTTTGAAAGTCAAATACAGAAGCAAATTTCTAGCAGTTCCTTAAGAAGCAAACTTTGTCCCCACCCTTCACGGGAAGGGAAGCAGGAGCTGTGAAACCCCTGTGCTTGCTTCTCTTGGCATTGCTGACCTCCAGCTGTGTGGTCATGCCTGCCCCCCGTGCCATGGCTGAGGAGCCAGGGTGAGTACAGGGAGAGGCAACTGCCCACTTCTAGGGGTTACTCTGCTTCTTGCTGTTGGGGAAAACCGGCTGGCAGGAACTAACCTGGGTTCAGGGACTGCAGGAGAGGATGCAGGAGCTCGCAGTGGCAGCTCTGGGGAGAGCCCAAGAATCCCTCCAAAGCCTGTCGAGCGAGTGTGTGAGAGCAGCAGCTGCACAACAGGGCTCAGCTGGGTAGTCATTAACAACCAGTTTTAATGCTTGTGTCTTAACCTTCAGCCACTGAAGCTGCTGTGTATTTTTGTGGTAGAAACTGCTTAGTTAAAAAGATATTTCAATGCCTTCTGTATTTGGACCACATTACAATTAAACTATTGTTCTTCTATAGCCATAGCTAACAGGGTTTAAGTTGGACCTAAAACTTAATAAACTGCTTTCTGTTGAAATTTGATTTCACTGTTCTATAAAATTAAACTTGTACTACAGAAAAAAGTACATGATTTTAACTGCTTATTTACACAGAGCTTCTGTGGAGTTCAGAGGAAGTTTTGCCGATTAATTCAGAGCAAGACTCTATTCAAATAATATTCAGATGACAGCACACTTTTTCATTGTGCAGTTTACTGCTTTCACTGATCCATTTTATATTTCATTATTAAATAATTTAAAATAACTATAGTGACTTTAACAATTGTATGTACATATGTTAAGTCCATGTTTATGGATGTATAGACAGCTATATTTATTCACAACTAAACTCTCCCCCATAAAAACTTGATTTTAAATGTAGGCAATTTGACCCCAAGGGAAAGGAAAATAAAACCCACTGATCTAAAAAAATTGCCTAATAATGCCCCTTTCCCCCCTAACCTATAATTACAATTTGGTATCTAAAGAATTTAATGATACTTGGTCTTTTTGCCTCCACAGCCATGGACAAATCTCTCAAATTTGGATGTCCAAAATATAAATGAATTTTCAAAGCGTGAGAGTGATTTAAGAGCATGGTCTACAATAAAATCAGTGGAGACTGACATTCTTTAGTTACTTTTGTGGTTCTCACAAGAATATCCTGAATATATACTTTCACATCAAATTCAGTATGCTCCCTGAAATGCTGAGCAGAGCAAATGACTTTTGGAGAGCTGAACATAAAGGTATTCTGGCACTACTGTGGCAACTGACAGGACTGAGTACTAATTTAGATGCCCAATTTTAAATCAAGGTTAATTTAAAAATTCCACAGTTATTTATCTCAAATAATATAATAAAGCTGCTTCTAGTTAGCTCATCTTATCTGTGTCATTCTAAAAGATTGACACATGGGCTGAGCCAGTTGTCATTGTGGAAAAGCAAGGTCTAACACAGAGCAATTCACCTGCCTATTTTAGGCATAATCAGGACACAACTCCCTAATTTATTTTAAAATCCAAAACTTGCGTTCTGGAACTGACATGAATTTGTATGAAAGAAACATGACAAAAAAAAATTAAAAAAAAATTAAAATGGTAACAATGTTATATTTGAAGCCATTATTTTCTCTTCAAGTTGACCTGCTAGGTGTTTCCCAAGGTCAGGAAGGCCCAACACCTCTGCTGAGCAGGAGATAACAAATGTGACCAGGAGCTGTAAGGAATAACACTTACTAGAGACACACTTCCAGATTCTCTCCAGAGTAACTGGTCAGGCTGGGTGAATGCAGGTGTGAGGGTGTACATCATTGTAAATGTAAGGTATTTAAGAAAACAAAGGTGCAGATCAGAAGTTTCTAAACCAGGCTGGTAAAAGGTACAGTTTCCCTTGAGCTGTGTGCTATCCTGGTGTGTCTTGTTTTAATCCACCACTCTAAGCTGCTCCACTTTGATAGAGCTGTATTGCCAGTACATGAGATAGTGAGCTTTCCCAAGCAGCTGTTTTCCCTGCACCAAAGGCTACAGGAGCACTGTGGGGATCCTTCAGCAAAAAGGGCTTGTGCTGTGAAGCTACCTTGAAGCTTCACAGTGAGGAGCAAGTGAGCAGGGGACCAGGATTTGTTTTTCACAGTCATTCTTTTACGTTGGGAAGCTTCTTGGAACTGAACCAGTTTGTTGCCCATGACGATGGTTTGATGATAGCTCAGCAGGGCTGGTCAATATTGTGGCCACATCTGCCTGTCACTGCCCTTGTTCCAATGGGACAGATTCTGCTGAGCTGTGAGAGCACAGGGCTGCAGGCTGTTGTCAGCACAAGGCTGGGAACTGAACAAACTCTTTTCTGCAAGCGATAATTATGCCACGGTTCAGTAAAGGAGCACTTGCAAAGCCCAGCAGAGTAAAGCACAAAATAACCTTGCTGATCAAGCAGCCATACCCGTTGGGACCTATTAACTTTTCATCTTGGCAGAGACTATATAGGTGTGTTCAAAACCTGTTGGTTTGATGTTTATTTCAGGAAAAATTAGGTTAGGATAGGGGAAGCTGCTTCTCGAGTCTCAGGCCAGACATCTTGTACTTACTGTTTTCCTCAGTTTCACATGTGATGTTTCAAAGCCTCACTTCTTCAGAGGGTGTTCAATCCAGCTGATTGCCTTTCCATAAGGGGGGTCCCCCTCTTCAACTCCCTGGAATGGCTGGATGTGCTACAAAGTCTTTAGGGGATGAAGTGATATATTGTAGTGCAAAATATTTTTCCCCTTTTTGGGGTGTTTAATGAATTGTGACTTTGAAATGAAGAGTAATTCTGTTCAATTAAAGTCAGTCTTTACTTAGAGATTTATTAGGTCTAAATGGCTCCACAAGCTGTGTCAGAAGCACTTCATCCGCCAGAGAGACCCAGCCCTCAGTCATTGCGTGGGAATACACCCTCACTGTCCCAGGATAAAATTCTTCATCATATATTTTGGATCCATTTTAATTGGGTGTGTGTTGTTGATTTTGTCATACTCCTCTGAACTTCCCTGTTAAGTCATAGTCTTAAGCAATAGCTGAAAGTTTGGGATGGGGAGGGGTTAACAAAGCATGAGATGAGACTTGTCAGACTTTTCAGCCTATTCTGGAAAAGGAAGTGCAGGACATTTTGCAAGATAATCAGGACTTAAAAAAAAAAAAAAAAGACACCCAAAAAACAAAACCCTCCAAAAAAAAAAAAAAAACCCACCCACAAAAACAAACCAAAAGAAACCAACCAAAACAAAGCAAAGTATTCAGTGTGTTTTACTGTCAATTTCAGAGACTGTTTAAGGGAAGCAGCGAGCCAAATACAATTCCACTGGGAACCAGCTCAGCAACAGATTTTACTACATATGCTCTCAGTTGTAGAGATTTAAAAATGGCCAAATAAACAGAAAATTTGGTTTTTTCTGATTATTATATGAACTGATCATGACAGTGCTGTAAGTGGAAATTTAGAATATCTACTACATAGTTTATGGATTGAACATGTGGAAATACCTTTGATATCACTTTGCACTATTTCTTTTCATAACTTCCTTTTCTCTTCACAAATTCCATAAATGTAATCAATATGTGAGAACCATGAAATATTCCTTTATAATTTCTGCTGTTTTTTGCAGAAATGCAGTTGCTTTAGCAGCATCATAAACGGTATGCAAATATAAACATAAGCTGTCAGTGGACTATATTGACAATATTTAACATGAGATGTGTTTCACACTGGGGGAAAAAAGGAGGGAATGCAGAAATAACATGAGAATAGTTTGAAAACCAGGCAGTTCACCATGACAGAAACATGAATGAGGTGGCAGACTTAAAAGCTGCGAACTAGGAATGAGGTGGCAAATGAAATAGAAAACAAAGATGTTGATAAAATTTAAAAACATCCATAGTCCAGATGTTTACTTACACAAATTTAACCTGTGAATCAAGTACATATTACCTCCCTGTTTTAAAGTGAATTTTCTAATAAAAGAAAATTTTTCATTTCATCTTTTTCATTTCAATGTTCCTAAATCTTCAATTTCTGTGCTTGATGTCTATTTAAAAAAAGGACTAAAAATAGGAAAGTGAAGTATAATGACTTTGAGCAATAACAGCATGACTCAGACTACTTTTTCTTAGAGTCCACTGTTAACTCAAACTAAGGATGGACTCTGTTCAGTGTTAGTTTCTAATACTAGGCTATCTTTCTGGCAGAACTTCAGTAAAGACAGCTCAAATTTTTGTTGTATAAATTATGATGCCATAGAAACTTTAATTAAAGGGGTTCAGATACTCAGCTACTATATCTTGTATTTAATGGAATGAGTTATAATAAGTCATGATCTCAGACAATGTGACCAGCATACAAAATAAGGATGGTCATCTACTTACTCATATGAGAAAACTTCAGAACCATATAATTGACAGCATCTGTAGCTCAACAACATTAATATATTTAGTGATGACAAAACAAAACCTTTCCACTGAGGTGTGGGATATTTTCAAGTTCTGTTTGCATAAATGCTGCAGGACCTTTGGGGTAACATAATTCCTGCTGCTGGAATCTGGCTGCTTAAGACCCCCTCAAGTAGTAAAGTCTCGAGGTGGGTGAAGCTGGTACACAGTGAGAGTTTCCTGTTCTCTTCAGGGAACTGCAGGCAATGGAGATTGACTCTGCCACACGCCTGTCTAATGTCTCTGGGGTGCTTTCTGCTCCCCCTCAGAGTGGATGATCTGGTTTCTGCTCAGGGCAGCTGTTCAACAGCTGGAAAAAACGTTACTCTTTCTGAAAATAAGCCCTGAGAAAAGACAGAACCAAAATACTATCTTTCTCCTCCCAGGAGTAAATAATTCTGAGAGAGCCCATGCTCCCACAGGTAAAGGGAATGTATGCATTACCTTAGTGCCTACAGATGTCTGATCAGGTCTGCAGCTTCTCCTGCTTTACAGTGAAGTCTTTGAAAAAAAGATGTCCAACCAGTTATAAACACCTTATTTTTATAGTTACTAACATGATAGCACGTTAAAATACTCCTATTTTTTAGCCAAACTGAATTAATCAAAATTATCTTTTTCTTTGATGCACGTGGATCCTGTTCATTCTGCAAAATGCTCAAAGGGTTAAATTAAAGATGAAATAGAACATAGAAACATGCAGGAGAACCTCCCCCTCCTTCAAATCATATTTAAATGATAAAAAGCCTTTCTCCAGGGTTAAAGTCAAACTGTAGATTTCCTGTTATATTTAATAATGTAACTTCTTCATACATAATGATAAAACTTTCTTCTTGTAAATTCAATTTTTGGAATTACCATAATTACTTATGTCAGAAAATAATTGAAACAATTTACTTTCTGTTTGTCTGAATATTGTTTAGCTGACTATTTTTTATGCACAAACATTTCTCTATCAGTTTTTTTCAAAGGACTTTAGGCTTAAATATCTTTCAAGTTAATTCCATTGGTTCATTATTTTTCTCCACATTGCTATTTCTGAATTCATACCATTTCAATTAGTTTTTATTTTAAGCTATGCTACATTTTTATAGTGGCAAACTGTTCCAGAAACTGCCCAAAAAAATTGTGTGACAGTAAGGACAGTCATGATTTCATACCTGTAAAATGTCAACAAATTTATTAAATGAAACTCAGTGAGATAGCTTCAAATATATACATATATATCAGCATATATATACTATACATCAGCAGCTACTGAAAGTCTGGGTACACCATTGTTGTTTGCTCATTTTTTTCAAACAGTACAAGGAAAAACATCAAGGAAATTAAGAATATAATATAAATATTGTTATTCAAGTTTTTTGAGCTTCACTTAGTATGCCTACAGATGTGCAGAATTTGTGCAAGTGAGGAATATTCATAACTGAATGTTATGAAACATTAAAGTAAAATGAGTTCAGAGAACTCTTATTTAGAACTTCCTATTTTACCACTACTAACTTTCAGCTAGAATAAATAATTTAAATGAAATATTTGAATGCTCTAAATGTCTGTCTGTGTGTTCAGGGACAGAGCTCTCATTTGGAAGGGAGAAGGGCAAGGGAAAGGAGTAGCAGATGTCTTCAAGTTAGGCACTGCCTGATCAGTGTAAGACAACTACATCCATTTATGTATGCAAATTTAGAATTCCCTCATCTAAAAATGAAAATCACTCTTTGCAGGCAAAGTAGGACTGCCAGAGACAGATTTTTTCCATAAACAGCCGCTGATCCACTGTTTTTTCTAGAAGAGAGGGAGCCACACTTATGTAGGAATCCTTGTGTTCTTTGTATGTTTACCACACCTCTTAGATACATTTAGAAAATGCAAACTTGTTAATATACTTGTTCTGGGAGTGTAAAGCTTCACACAAAATTTTGAATCTAAACTAGCCCATAAACGGACAATATTAGGTTTGTTTTTTAGTCTCAACCTTATTGAGTACTATTGTTTCAACATTCCTACATTGAAAGATGCAGGTCTGCAAATGTGCTGTTGTTTTGGAAAATTGTCTACCTCTGTTAACCATTATCCACATAACCCTACAGTGCAGAGCTGCACAAGGTTGTGAGGGTTGTAGAGGTCAGCCCTGGTAATTGAGTAACTGGTGCTCCAGGTGGAGCCTGAGGAGGGATGCAAGTGCTGTGGTGTCTGACTCCTCCTCCATCTGTCCCACTTTCATGAGCAAAACAATTTGCACACAATTATTTTTTGTGTTAGAAAAGTTGAACAGTTGGTGCCAGGCTACATAATGGCTGCCTATTATAATGCCTGCTTTTTTTTATTATTATCAAAAGAGCTCTGAATATTCGTAAAGAGTTGACATTAGCTGTTGCCAGTCTACAAGTAAGCCTACTGAAAAGAATATCATGTTCTCTGCTTGATGTCTCCATGAATGTTTCTAAAACATGACTTCCCACAAGCACAGAGGACCATATAGCAAGCCAATTAATAGGCATGGAATGTGTATTCTCAGACTGCTTCTGTTCTCTTGTTAGTTCAGAGTTGTATTTATTACATCTTTCATAAATGTGTAATGCCCCAGTCAAGCACTCCAAAAGACAGAAATGGGTGTTTGTTAAATTTCTCATCCCTTTTGAGTTCCTCAATTTTAACAAAGAGGGTTTTATACATTAGATTTTTACCAGCATTGTAGAAACAAGTTTCAGAATTTATTCCAAAATCAGAATTTCACTATAGGAGCCCCAAATATTCCAGTCTATTCAAAAAAGCAGGAAATCTGACACATTGTATTACCACACATGGTGGTTATAACTATTGGCTGATTATGCCTCCTGAGCAACCTTGTGATGTGGGATGGAGCCTGAAATTCTCTTCCAAGTTTGCAAAATGTATAGTGTGAAGGATTTCTGATATATCATAGGATTTCAGGACTAACATGGCTACTGAAGCTGCATGGATCAAGGAGGTGGCAGGTACTGGGGTGCCAAGATGCCTGAAAGTAGGTACAAGTGGTGTGATGGGTTGGAACCACATTTCCTTCTTTCATGTGTTCCACTACTGCTTTGTGCTGCTATAAGGCAATACATAAATAATAATAAGCTCTAAAGGGGATTTTGCCTGCTGATATTTTGAAGCAGTATACATGTGTAGAGAACTTACAATGAGTTATGATGTGCAGAAAAAATCATCCTGTATTGGGCTCACAGAAGTATGAGAAAGGAAGGTCCATAAATCCCTGCTATTGTGAGCATTCATCTGTCTGGATATCTGATGCATACAAGCAAATATCTTGATTTTCCCATGAGATTCAGTTATGTTTTCAAGAATAATAACTAATTCCTGAATTTTAGCCTCTTACTCCAGAAAAACCTTCTGGTATCTGGCTATACAGGCACTGCTGCCAGCCTCAAATACACCCTAACTCTGTCACATCCTATAATGTAAAAGAGAGACCATTATTAAAAGCAAATAAAAATGACACAGTGAAGATGAATCATCAGATTATTTTCAATTCAATACTTTGCAGTAAAACTCCAGCAGTTGAGGTTTGTGATTTCCAAGTCCCTTATACTACTTTTAATCCACTTTCCACCTCCACGTGGACTAGCATCTGCCTGTGAACATTCAGCCTACAGATCCATGTTGTAAGAGTTGTAAATCAATAGAAATCAACTGCTTAGCATCCCTACAGCACCCTACCCAGAGCAACACACCCATGGCATGACAGTGGGGGTCAAGCAGACATGCAGAGGGTGTTTAATGGTGCTGAACACTTGTCAGCTATCCCTGGTTCTTCTTGACCAGGGCTCAAAGATAAAAAAAATAACTGCAGTAATGATGATCTAGCAGGAATACTTTGCCAGAACTAGACCTACAACATTATTTTATATGGAGATAAACTAAATGAACAAGTATCTTATCAAAGAAAATTTTTGTTCTTATGCCTTCCTGTATATTGTCTTGCTGGTATTGCTGCTATGAAGGGCAAGCTTACTCCTAAATTTTTGACACTGTGACTTAAGATTAGGCTTTTAAAATACACACATTCATACACAGATACACACATATATGTGTATGCGTGTATATGCACACACACACAGAACTAGGCTTTAATCTTAACTGTTTCTGAACTAGCTCTGTAGGAACTCTCAGTTATTTTAGTTGAAACTTGTGAAGGTTTATCATCCATCAATGCACTAAGCATTTTTGCATAGTAATGGCAGCATTAGTGAAATATTAGGAGCATTTGATGGATTTGCTGGGACCAAAAGCTATGGTGTTGGGTGCTGGGCTTATCTGGGGACTTGAAGCTGACTACTACTGCAGGGATTGGGAGTGGGGCCATGCCTTCCTGGGGTAGATTCATAACCTATATTTTTTCCCTATAGTAGGCTGCAAAACACATGAATTTGAACACAACAGGCAGCTGTGCTCTGCACAGAGGTTAGGGGTCAAGGTGAGGCTATAATTTAGTTGTGGAATTTATCACGTGGTGGTGCTGCTTTTATAAACAAAGCTTTTAAATTTAAGTTATAGGGTAAAATAGGAAAAACATTTCCTTAATAAGTGAGGACAACTTAGAGACTCTTGAAACATTTTTAGGAAACGATTGACAGAAAGATATCTTGTGGACAATGCTCCACCATTTCATAACAGACTTGTTCTGAGCTACTAGAACTGTCTACACTTCTTCATTAGGTCATGTCCCAGTAGTTTGTTACACAGTTCTCACAATAGGTACAAAAGTGAAAGGAAAAAAAAAGCCCCAAATACATTTTGTGTGTGTGTTGAAGACACCGGTTTTGAAGAACATAACAAGTGTAATTTGTCATCGGGTGTAAGTGGGCTTGGCTGCCTGTGGCTCCACCGCAGCTGCATGAAATGACACAACCTAAAGATCCATGTATAAATACTTTTTTCTCTCATAGTTTTGAAAGCAAACCCACTGATAAACTCTTTCTTTTAAAACAAAGAATGCATGTAAAAATGTGTCCTCTATATTCATCGGACATACTGTTGAATTTGATAGACCTATCATTCTTTTGCTACACATATTGTTGCTTTAATGCATTCCCTCACTACTTTGATAAAAGCCTTAAGATGTTGCCACTAGTCCTTTGATGTTTCCTTCTGATGTTACAGTACCTCTTTTTTCTGCTCTTCCAAAAAATCTGTTTTGCATAAACATGAGCAGACAAGACATTTCTAGTTAAGGAGAGAAACATCAAGTTTTATCAATAAAAGGACAAAACGAGAAACTATATCTAGAGTTTTATATACTCTTTTGAAGCCCTTATAGATTAAAATATTGTAAATATTTTAGCAAAGATATGATAATGTTTCATTTATTAAAAGAGAAAAAATAATCTTGGCTGCTATGAATTTTCTTGTGACATAACAATTAATTTTCTAATAAACTAGAAGAGCAAATCTTACAATGGCCAGAAAGTATTTGCCTTTCTATTTTTGTCTATAAACTACCAATTTCTTAACAGGGATTTATAAATTGTTATATAAGAGAAAACTGAGTATGTTATATAAGAGAATGAATTTTTGTGTTTAATCTCAAAGTCTTGTATTTTGAAAAAAAAAATGTCCTCATCTGTTTAATTTTACTGCATATAAGTAAGGTATTATTATTATCATCATTGGTGGTGGTCATGGTAATAATAGTAGTAGTAGAAGAAATGTTTTAACTCAAGATCCCAGTGAAGAGAATTGATCAACTCAAGATCCCAAGGGGACTGGAATAATTGCCCTCAGAATTTTCCAAGATGAAAAAGTTATACTAATAGTGATAAACAGATACTGTTATTCAAATTTGTCAAGGAAAACAGATTCAAAGTCTTGCTCAAGGCCGTATAGGGAAAACGTAGCAAGGACAGGGAATACACAGCATTCTTGAGTGCCAATCCCATGTAATTTAAATTACTGCCAAGTATTGTGGAAAGTCTGATTTTCCTGTGAATGGCCGGACTGTTTTGCTGCATTCAAGAAGAACCTTGTGTAGTGGAGCCACATCATGGTCTGGTGATTAAAAAATGTTAACTTAAGCCAAGAAATGCCAGTTAGTTGTCTTACTTCTTCCTAGACATCCATATCGTTTGGCTATGCAAAGTTTCATGATCAATTCTCAGCAGTGTAAATAGGGGTAGAATATTACTTCTTTTTCACACAACTGGAGCATGGTACACTTCTTAAAGATTTTTTTTTTTCATAGGTCACTAATGCAGGATGCTCTGGACAATTACTGATTAAAGCTCCAGTCGTACATGCAATTGTCTATTTTACTATATTCTCTGAAATTAGTGAAAGCCCTTCCCAGGATACAATGGAAAATCCTAGGTAGTTGCAGGATCAGGGCCTAGAAAGGTATTAGCAAGGATAAGGACATCTTGTACCTATAAGCAATGATAAAACCCAAACAAACACTTTCACCCTCCAACCTACAATGAGATGGGTGGAAATAGAAATAAAGTAAGCTGCTACTTAACAGGGAAATTTGGGAATTGGAAATAACTAGGTAAAAAACCACCTCCTATTTATTTGTGGAATCAAAAACTATGCAATTATAAAAAAATCTAGAGGAGCAGAAAAACTGAAGGAATAATTGAGAATTAATATTTATTAAATACAGTTTTTTCTTCTCCTTCTACAATTCACTTACTGCTTTTGTGTCCACCTTCTGTGTTCTCTGTGCTGCTAAAGCTATTGAGTTCAGACACAGGAGGAAGAAGACATGGCCCCAGGACTTCAACATCTGTTGATCACTAGTAGTGAACCCCTAACCCCCCCATTTCTCATCTACAATACTTTATATTCTCTATTTTAATACTGATTTTACTCTTCAGCTATAAAATAGAATCTGTAATTTGTGTCATTGATCAGGTTGTAAGCAATCTCTATTTGTGAAGGATTATATGCAGACTTCTGCTTCCTGTGGCTGTGCAGGACACTACTTGCTGCAGTTCTCTTTCTACCAGCCTTTCTCTTTTGCTTACACTCCACACATTATTTTTAGAGACAGTGTCCAGATTTGAAGCCTACATTAAAATGACTTAGAATTTTGCTGCACAGCAGCCATGGACACCATGAATCCTTTTCACTTGTCTTGCTTCTCTGCAGACTTTTTTTTCTGTATCTGTCTCATGAAGGGAATCACTGAGTGCCTTATATCAGACCTCCCAAATGGAGGACTTTAAAAGTAGGTTTAGGAAATTAATACCCATGTTCACCTCTCTTCTAACACATACTTCTCTCTACTGTAGTCTAAATTCTAGGACTACTGGACACTTCATACACTGAAATTGAAATCTGTAAACAGGAATCTAGATTAAAAATATTAGGTGGATTAGTTTTCTGTGACTCTTAATGTGTCCTCAGCCAAAAAAAAAAAAAAAAAAAAAAAAAAAAAAAAAAAAAAATTCTAAGTCCCTTACTGCTCAGTATTTGAAGTATAGTTAGTTAAAAAATGAGTTGCCTAGGGCTTCTCTTCCATGAGACTATTCCCCTCCAATCCACAGTAGTTTTTACACAGTGGACACACGTCTTTCACACTTTAACATAAAATCTGTTTCAAATAGGTTTCTGTGTTCATCCTCTTAACAGTGAAACCATGCTGCTGGTAGCGCCTTCTTGTTTGTGAGATAGGCTGAAATTTGCTTTAATGAAGCAACAAAAGCTTTAAATTATTTGCCTGCCCATCATCTGTCTGTCCAAAATTTACCACCTTGAAGAAAACCTTAGCAACAAAACAACCACCTGTTGTTTGGACCCATAAGATGATCAAAACCCCTGCTGGGAGTATGACTGTTTATTGCTTTGCTGGTAGTCTTTTGTATGATTCCCAGCTCATGCTGGCAAAGAACTTTCTGGCTGATATACTCCTGTGGTGTCTTGAGCTTCATGTCTAACATCAGGACCCTTTGCTCTGTACAAATACAGAGAAGTCTTCAGTTTTCCTTTTATTCTGTTAAGGCTGCTTAGTTTTCATTATGATGACAGACTAATCTTTCTTTTCCTTTACAGTTGCTGTGGTTTAACCCCAGCAAGCAACTAAATACCATGCAGTTCTTGCTCACTTCCCCTTCCCCCGCCACCCAGTGATGAGAAGGGGAGGAAAACCAGAAAGTAAAGAAAATACAACTCATGGGTTGACATAAAGAAAGTTTAATAATTGAAGCAAATAAAAGATAACCAGAAAAAAACAACAAGAACAACAATACTAATACTACTAATAATTGTAATAGAAAGGAGAGAGAGAGAGAGGGAGATAAAACCCAAGGCAAGTGATGCACAATACAGTTGCTCACCACCTGCTGAATGATGCTGTCTCTGAGCCACAATTGGCTCTCCTCTGCAGGTACATCTCCCCAGTTTATAGACTGGGAATGGCATTTTGTGGTGTGGAATATTCTTTTAGCCATTTCATGTCACCTGTCCTGGCCATGCTCCCTCCCAGCTTCTTGTGCAGCTCCTCATTGACAGAGCATGAGATACTGAAAAGTCTAGAAAGAAAAAAAAAGTCTAGAAAAGTCTAGAAAAGACATAGATTAGCTACTACTTAGCAACAACTAAAACATCTGTGCATTATCAACATTATCCTCATACTTAATCCAAAACACAGCACTGTATCAGGTACTGAGATGAAAATTATCTCAGCTGTAGCCAAGACATTAATTTTATTCCACTTATTTTCTTTTCAAGGGCTTTATTTTTGCCCTCAAGTACTGTGGTTAGGAATAGAGGGAGATCCAAAATACCTTCTAAGTAGAAAGTGATCTTAATGTTTTTTCTATTCCTTTGTATTATTAGCTTTTATTAAGGTCTATTTTTTTTTCTGCTTACATTATCAGCTTAATCTAGATGGTCTAAATTTTCCATTTCAATTGGTCACAGTGTTTTCCTCTTTCATATTTGTGTTAAACCCAGTTCCTGTTTTGTGGCTACTCATCCTGAGTCAGCACATCCTCCTCTTCCAGCTACTCTGAACGTTGCCTCAAAGCTTTCCAGTAAATAGGAGGATAATGCCATCTGCAAATCTCAGGTGACTTGAGTGTTCTTCATTAATACTACAATGCTTTGTTTCTCATTCAAGGTTTACAGTGACCTTACAGGTGAAAAGAGGTTTGCTGTCATAACTGAAAAGGACCTTTTCTTTACCTTGTTAAATGTAAATTTCCACTGAGCTGCACTATAAATGTTTTTGAAGAGGGAAAATCTCCAATAATTTAAAATGTGTTTTTGGAAGTGAATATGAAATTTCAGTAGTCTACATGAAAATCTTGCTTCAGGAATTGAAAATGTAGGTTAAATTTCCTGGGCTGAAGACTCATGGATTAATGTGACAATCTAAATTCTTCAGCTAGAAATCCAGCTGTGAGGAGGGACAGCAGCAATTTTACACTTCAGGTAGTGGGATTTTGTAATCTTTAGAGAAGGATACTCCTGCCTAATAAAGGGATCATCCTGACTAACTGTGGGCTGTACACTCATGCATGTGTGGTCAAAGAAAGAGTCAAAAAGAAAGAAATTCTCAGAGACCAGCACAGCTATAGTCTGAAGCTATGTTTACCTATGCTGGACTTTGTGTTATTTTTCTGTAAGAAAGCCTTCCTCACTCTGACAAACGCTTATCCATCTGTTAATTCAGTGGGATGGTCCTGAGGGCCATTAATATAAGGAAAAAATCTGGCCTCGAGTGAGAAAATTTAGCTTAGGTATAAGCTCTGCATCCAGCTAATGAAAATGTGATGAGCCTGAGTAAATCTCAGTGAATTGTGTTGTTAAACTACTTTGAGACAGTGCTGTATAAACTGTGGTTGTGAACTGGGTGGAGAATAACCCTAGTGTTTGATGCTGAAGATAATTATCTCATTCCAGACTACAATAATGAAAGACTACAATAGGAAGGGTTCTGTTTCACAAAGCATTTAGGCTTTGTGGGCTTTTGAAAGGCAACAGTGATGACAGAGTGACAAAAGAGATTGAAGGAAACTGCTAACATGGCTCTGCTGTTATGCTTCTTCTCTGCTGTTATTTACTTCTTCTAGCACACATTCTTCAGTTAATAACACATTTAAGATGCAGATAGGAAGTTTCTTTCCTTAAAAGTTCCATATCATTTCTTCTTCTTTAACTGAAATTCCAGCCAGAGTTAAGGAAATGCCCTTATGAATCATTTCTCCTTTCTTCCCCTCAAACTGACTGGATATACATAGATATGCATTATTCATGGCCAGATTTGTGCTGGTCTCTCCTGTGTTTGGGTAACCAGGCTCTGGGGCCATGCTGTTGTGTAGAGGTGATAAAACTGATAGAAGTCCAGGCATGGCAGGTAGGTGATGATGCTGGCCAATCAATATTTCTGTATTTTTAGCTTTCTGATGAAAATCAGGCTAATTGATTCATACTTTATTTTGCACGTGTGATGGAATCACAGTTTTATCTGCCAGCTGCTTAAGCCACACCACAGAGACTAGCACTTGCCTTCTCTCTGTAACATGGCCTGCTGATTATGCTGGAAAATGCTAATGAACTCACTTGATAATGAAATAAATTTGTTAATACTAATAAACTCACTTACTAAATCTTAGCATTAACATCCACAGCACACCATTTTGTTGCAGTGCAAACACTGTGACATTTTCCTGCTGAAAGTTCTGTGCCAAAATACTAGAGGACTCTTTAAAATATCTATCATTATTAAATATTCTTTCTTTCAACTAAAAATATTTCACACAGATACATAGATATCACAATAATTTTTCTAGGCAACCAACAACTTCTTTTTAAGTTGCACATTCCTTTCCACATTAGGATCATTTAATTTGAAAGACTTGTTCTGTACAATACAGCTTATAAATAATGCTCTTAATAATGGCTTACCAGTAGTAAGCTTTAATGCCATATTCACACAGAACTCTCATTTAAACTAAGTGGGAGTTTCTCTTGATTAATCCCAGTAAAATCAATCATCTTTTGTTAATTAATGTTTTTATTTAGTGGCTATTAGTTGGAAACTGTTAAGTAGTTTGAGCTTAGCCTAATATCACTCCTCCAACTCCTATTCTATAGTGTCTACTGAGTGCAAAATGGTTTGTTGAACCTAAATTGAGATGGAAATGCTATAGAGTACAACTCTAACACTGAAGAACATATGCTTGTTTGTGCTAGGCTGACTTTTGATTCTATCTGTGGGGTTTTTACAGAAGTTCTGGTTCTAAGTGTTTTTTTTAAAGGCTGATTTCAGACTATAACAACTGAATTTTGATCTGTTGCACATTAGAAATGGTATTAACATTTTACCTTTTTTTTTCTTATTGAGTTAGTGCTGAATGGAACATATTGTGAACTAAGATTAGTTTAAATACACATCAAAAGGCAAGACTGCTTTCTCAGTTCAGTACTGAAAGTACCAATTATGCTATTTTTGTGAGCTTTCCTGTCAACTGCAAAGTACAGCAAAACTTAAGTGTTTGGAGCTTTGCATGCCGTAAATGCTCCCTGAATAAATTTTTTATTTGCCTTGTCTTCAACAGATGCTCATCAGTGTTAGTCTGAAATGCATGTTTTCTGACTCAAACAAACAAAATTATAGTTCAGAAAATATCCCTCAAAATCAATTACAAATTATTAAGCGAACACTTATATTCATGATTATTTCTGGTAATATTAGGTATTTTTTTCACTTACAGCTAGGCTCTTCATTTAACCCTTACTTTTAAGAATAGTGATGAACACAAATTCTTTGAAGTTATTAAAATATTTCAAGGGCCACACGCTCAATGCGTTGTAAATCCACTGCTACTACTCTCAGTCCCTAAGTGGAAGAGTACACAGATTTCTGGGTGATGTTCAGGTAATGAAGGTAATATTTGCTAACCCCATGAACAGCATGTCAGCAGCATCCTTGGGGCATGAACACGCTCAGACTCATTGCCACTTACAGCCAGAACACATATTTGGACACAAAATAGGCCAGGTAGGTTTTTAAAAACTGCTCTTACCAGTTGGTATGAAATATTATTATTTTTTTTTTACTTTTTTGTCATATAGCTATCCTTGAAGTGCCATTCCTGTTTTTGATGGAAACATCACCTACTGCTGTCAGCTAACCCAATCTGCTCTCTTTGTATGAAAGCACACTCTGTGGCCAGATCCTAAGCTAGCTCAAAATGATGTTGCTGCCTTGACTTCACAAAAATCGTGTTGTGAAGCTGAACCTAAGATGCCTACTTTGAAAGCTTCTCCCCTTGCCCTCTATATCATCCTGAGACCGAGGAAATAGAAATAGAAAGCACATTTCTCAGACTGAAGCTAGTTTTGTCTGTGCCTTTACAGAAGATATAACCCTTCACAGGCTTAAAATAACTTGTCCAACAGATTAGCCTCCCTGATGTGACTGTCTCACCAATCACCTTATGGCACCAGCTTTATTTCCTCTCTTCTTGCAGTGCATGGGCTGGGGGGTGCATATTTCTTTACAGTTTGTTTTCAAAATGAGGGAGGACTGAAACACACAAAGAAGGGGTATTAACAAGCAGTGCTGTCATCTGGTGGTGAAATTGTTACCATTTTTAACAAACTGACCCTGCTTTCCAACCAATAGACTTTTTTTTTTTTTTTTGAGTGTGTTGTGGTCCCCTCGGGCCATTCATGAATCTTTCATATTAGAAACAGGCAAACCCAGTGATCCAAAATCACTAAACTTTTTAAACTTTATTTTTGTGGAAATACAGCATACCAGAGGTAGGTTTACTGTGTTCAGGCTTTGAAATTTTCTTCAGCTCTCACTGCCAAAACAATGGCCGCTAAAGGAATGAGGAAGTAGGAACAAAAAGACATTCCCATTCCTCAGATACATATTCAAATGTGAAAGTTCTGTTTTCTACTCTTACAGTTTTACCACCAGTACTTTTCTGCCACATTATAGTTGATGTCCATGCCTTTACATACCAGGAAAATACACCTTTTAGCTCTAGCTTCAAGGACTGTTTTGCTGGATGTAACTGAGCAGGAGGGATATTACTGCCATCACTTAATCTCAGATGATACAGTGTCTGCTCACCTGGGGAGCCAGAGAAAGTGTACAGCAAACAATGAAAAATTGTTACTTCATGATCCCTCTTCATACTTTTTGGTTGACTCCTTTCTCAGTTCTTTTAACCTTTAAAGTGAGACAAAATTGAAAAAAAAAATATAGTTGCCACATTAAAAAAATTATAAATCAAAGAACAAACCAAAGTATTTTGAAATCATTGTTACACATAAATGTAGTCCACATACCAGCTGCATTTCTCCAATGTCAGACCTGTATTACAAACCTTACAGATGGATAATAAAACAGACTATATGGGTGTTCACACTACAGTCATCTTTTGTCTTCTTTGAATGCTTTCATTGGAAGTTAAATGGTTTAAAATGCTGAAATTAAAATATAAGCTTTTGTGTCTGCAAGAATCTTTCATATTGTATATTAGCTTGTGTTATATGAGTTCTATATTTTGGAGTAGATTTTTTTTAGATGTATGACACTTACCAGAATATCTGGAACTGCTAAATAAAATACATCATTCTGGTTACAGATTTCCCATGCTGCTATAACTGTAATTCATGTGGGTCTGTGCTAGTTATTGGAGTAGACAAATACAAAACTTTTAATGTTGTTATTTTTTTTCTCCTGCAAGGACTGAACAACCCATGCTGATGGAAATTCACTGACACTAACATTTTTAACTCAAAAGGAGATGATTGTGCTTTCTATATTCAAAACTGATTTTCCTTGAATCTGTTCGTGGTACACTCTTCTCCATTTAATAGCAACTTCGTAGCTGACCTAATTTGAATAACTTCTGGAGGCAGAGACAAGCAGTTAAATAAAGGTATCAAGACCTAGCTCTTTAAATGTAGCTAGCCATGCAAAAAGTTTCTTTACATACTTGAAATGCAATAGTCATATTCACTGTCCTGTAATAACACCAACAATAAAGAGGAACTGGAACAGTAAAGATTTATTATATTCACAAATTTCATGAATCAGTGAGAGCATGGACAGGGTCACTGTGCAGAGTCAAAGTAAGGATATTAGCTGGGGTTTCTTAATTTGATTGTGAGCCATTGTAATGCTTGTGTGGCCTATTACCTGTAGTGGTTGGTTTTATCCACAGTTTAGATTTTCAGCTTAAATTCCAAGTTAAATCAAAGGAATGGTTTTATAAAAATACTTCCTGTAGTTTGCTTTGCTTAACTTTATAAGATGTTTTTATAGTGCAATGTTAAAAACTTGATTCTTTTCTACCAGTGAAGACCACAAAGTCATCGAGACTCATTGTTATTTTAAAACATGACAAGCTGGCCTTAAGACCTTAGGGATCCTTTCTTCAGAAGTCAAGCTGGTGATGGATAAGGAGCCATCAGAGCTGTGTGTATCTTAACTGCAGGAGTTCAATTAAGAAGCCAAGAGTGTCTCAGGTACACGGGTGCAAATGGAAGTGCTCTCTTTGATAATGTCTCTGTAGTTGCTCAGTGCAGGTAGTTGGCTTCCCCCAACTCATTTCTGATTGCACAAGGAGGTTAGCACAGAGGAATACCTGAAAGGACTGAGCTCCATCAATGTTCAGTGAGTGCTAGAGAATACCACAATGGGGAAATGTTATCAAAATTCCAGTGCCTGCACAGGGATTTGTCAGGAAATGGTTAGCTGTAAGATCTACCTTCCATTAGCCACAGCCCTGAGAGCTCTGCTGCCTTTCTCCTCCTGAGAGAAACACTCTTCTGCTGCCTATGCTGTGCAAAGAAAGTTTCCTTACTTTTCACTCATTTCTCAAAAGTCTGTTTTGCAGTTGTTTTGCTCCCACATTCCTCTTGTTTTTCACAATACCTAGAAGTGTGATGGAGAATTTCCAATTACTCCCACTCTAGCCCACATTTATCAGCTATTTTTAGATGCTGAGATACCAAAATACACAAGAAGTGGTCATTGTTGAAGACATGGTCTTTGTCAATGAACTTTCAAGTATTTCTTCTTCAGCCCCTTCACCCTTGAAAGAATATTCACAAGTTCCTCATGAATATGATGTCAAAGGTTCAATAAGATGAAAAAGAGTGCATTAGAGTCACGTGAGATTTTTTTTTTAACTTGAAAGCTACTGTAAGGCATCAACTAAACACAGCTGTAAGTTTCCAGACTAGATGTCTTTTGTATTCTTTCTTCATGCATATTAATGGGAAGGTCTCATCTAGTTAGATCAAAGTTCCTATAGGAAAAAATATTCACATTTAAGAATTAATTACTCTGTTTAGCTTAAGTAATTAATTGGCATAATCACACATGCTTTTATAAACTAAACATTAAAGTGAATAGCTACAGTATTTGGTGATAGTCTTTAGGATAGAACAGAAGTGTATAATTCCTATGTTAAATTAAATTTTCATTTTATTATGAAATAATTTTACAAATAGTCTTTCCTCAAAAAGTTTAATAAAGAGAGTAGGAGAAACAAACAACTGATATTCATTTGTAATAGATGTTAAAAAGGATTATTTCATAACTAAAAATGCTTTTTTCCCCCTAACCCTTAAAATACATTTGAAAGTTCTCAGATACAGAGCAAAAATAGTCTGTGTTGTGACTGTGTTTCTTATCTTAAAATGGAATTAAAATTTCTGGGTACTTACAGAACATTTTAATAATTAAGAGTGGATAATTAAATGCTTATTTTCTAATACAGTGGCTGAAAAGAACATGAAGTCCCATCACTCATTTGCAGACAGGTGTTGTGTTTCAGGATTGATGATAAATGATGCAATCCTATCAGGGAGAAAAATTTTTCTTCAAGAAAAGCTATTAAAACCACTGAAACAAATTATTATCCAGCATAAATGGCAAACCATAGTGAAGTCTGCTGAGTTCTGTCCAGTATACTATAATCATCTTTGATCATATTATTTTGCAGCAGAGATTTAAACATTTATTAAATTCAGAGTGAATTTACATCTCAGGTTGCCATTAAAATGGCCAGCTCTCATGTCCAAAACCCCATAAAAATCTAAACACAGCAAGAGATATTAGACCTCTCATTCTAATTCCTCTAAAATCATGGCCTCTGGAATTGCATTCAGTTATTACCTTAGTGCTCAGCTTTGAGTCCAAGAATATGTCTGATAGAAGTATACCTTGGATTTGGATATTCTCTCTCCCAGAAAGTCATTGATCCTGTGCTTGAAGAAAACAGTAGCTAGAGCACTTCCTTCTGAGTACTTCACTGTTTATGCACACAATTTCTGCTATGTCTCACTTCAGCTTGTGGCTGGTGGCTCCTAACATGCTTTCTGTGCTAGCTTTCACACTCAGCATGCCCCATGAATTTCACAATTCTTGTCACAAACTGACAACAAGAACACAACTGAGCTTCTTTAAGCTTTCACTGAAATACCCTTTTCTCAGTCTTCAATTACTTCCATAGTTCTTTTCTATATACTTTCTATTTTTCAACAGTGTTTCAAAAATATTTAGGGTAGAAATATTTTTAGGCTTCCATTATTGATCTCTCCTAGGCCATAAATAAAAGCAGAATAAAGCCAAGCTCCTATTCACTATCTTCTTTATGCCATTTTACCCTTCCTGTAGCATCAGTGGGACAGTCCTGCTGAGTTGCTGCCTTGTTATGATCCCAAATTCTATACAGACTCATTGCTTGAGGTGCTTACTTCATTGTTGCATCCTGTATTTCTTCCTCCAGTGTATGCAGATTTGTATTACCCTGACTAGGAACACTAGTCTAAAAATATTTATGCTTTTTAGTTTATTTTTCATTAGTCCCACATGACTGATGGTGAAATTGAGTAATACAAGACTGAACAGCCCCTCTTTCTGATGCCAAGCCTTTGCTGATCACTCTCTTATGCATGTTCGTTAGCCAATGCTTAATCCAGTTAAAACATGCTTTATTGATACTGTGCAGTGCTATATTTTTAATTAGAATATTGAGTGATACTAAGTCAAAAGGCACACAAAAGTTGAAGTGTATTATACCTACATCGTTACCTTTGGCAACCTAACTTAAAATCTCATCAAAGAGCAGGAGTAGATTTGTTTGACAAGGCTTATTTTGCACAGAACTATGTTGACTAGCATTAATTATATTCCTATCTTTTAATAATTTATTAATTGGATCTCTTTTCAGTTTTCCTATTATTTCTCTCGGGAATGATGTTGGGCTGAGCAGCCTGGGAATACAGATGTCACCTGCTTGCTCTTAGTGGAACACCAAGAAAGCTGTAGCACTGCTGGCTAATGGAGTATCAGTGACATTGTTCATTCCTTCTTTAGGTCCCCTACATTTTTTTCTTGATTTTGACATGCTATATATTCTTTTACTAGCAGAAGAAAAATTCCATCAGCAAATTGTGAAGTAAAACACAGTTTATATACATAAACTACTGAAAGTCCAGCTATGCCATTGAGCAGCCTACTAGAAATGAAAGCAAACTTAGTGTGAATATAGGAAAAGATGTTACACAACTGTACTGCAGTGTTACAACATGGTGATGTGTGCTCAAATTAGAAAGAGCAATTGAAGAAGTCTGAATATGCATCTGTAATTCTGAAAGGCTGTTATGTTCTTGTTCCCAGAACTGGCTTGTCAGTGAGATATAAAATAGAAATAGGTACAGTCAGTTTCCTGTGCCTTGGGATCTTTTTCTGGATTACAAAATCCATATCAAAGTTTTCATTTCTGTTTCAGCTTTGTGGAACTGGTGGAGTTATAATATTTGCATTTGTCTTGGATGCTTTTGATTTCCTTCATGCTTGAAGTTTCTGGTTCTGAGTAGACTTTAAATTCACTAGGAAAGCTAGATATTAAACAAAAGCAATGCCTAGAAGGGAGTGGATAATCTATTAACTGCTGGATTTTATGCTGTCCTTCATTCCTCAATTAATCTGGCATAATTAGTGTTTAAAGTACATGGCTACAGCTGCTGCAAAAGAATGTCTGGGAGGAGAACCAGCACTTCACCTGCACAAATTGATCACCTTGTTACACTTTGCACATTTGATCTCAGAAGGACTTGGAAGCAAGGGCCACATAAGTGACTATACCACCAGAGCAGATGTACCAGCAGAACAACACTGGGACTGTGTTTGAGGTTTGTCTGAGTCAGGGTCTGGATCATAAGGTGGTCACTGAGTGCCTATTTTTTGCTAGAGATTCCTAGAAATCAGGTATACCAACAAGCAAGGTCATCCATCTGACAAAACAACAGGATGGCAGAGAGACATTTATTAGGAAATGGTCTGCTGAGAGCTAGAAGAGATGCTTTATCCAATCACACTGCTTAATTTTTGTCAGAGACGAGAATCCAGGTTCCACAGATGTGCCAGATTATTGGATGCACTATCCTGAAAGCCATTTCAGGGTCTTTCTTCATGCTTTTCTGCTTTAAACAAAGGATTAAATATTCATTGACCCACAGAGACAAAAAAAAGAAGGTGACCCTAAATTCAGACTTGTGGCAGTAAAAGGTACATCAGCATCAACATCTGAATCTTAAAATTCCACATAGGCTCTGGTAAAATATTGTCACAGATTATGGGAACTTCTCAAAAGATTCTGAATTGAAAAATCAGTCTCCCAGCACTGCTGGATGATACCATACTAGGATTATTGGGAAAAATAAAAATTTTTCTCTGGAAACTTTTTTTTCTTTTTCCTTTTTTTTTTTTTTTTGAGAAGAATTGTGTTTTGTGGATCTAAAACATGCACGTGATTAAGGTATCTGTTAAGCAGCTAATCTCTAAGCAGCACGTTGATTTTGGTTATTTTACTTTACGTGAGATTATTTTATGTGGAACTGATCTTTCAGGTCTTTTGCCTTTTGCATTTATTTCACTTAACTTCTAACCTGACACCATCCTTTTTTTCACCAGACTCGATAATGGTTATTCAGGGTTTCTGTAAGTAGAATATAAATTCAAATTTCCCTGTCTGTTTTTAGATTTCTTTTGCTTCTTCAGGTTCTCAGGGCCTTGTCCAGAAAAGTGTTGAAAATCTCCAAGAACGGAGATTCCACAGCCTCTTGGGGCAACGTGTGCCAGTGCTTATCTGCTCCTTGTGCATCATTAAAATGAAGCTCAAAATCAAGTCAAAGTGTAACATTTGCAATTCTGTCAATACTTAAAAAAGTCACCTGCATTATTCAGAAAATCTGAGTTGAAACTTACCTTCATACCACTGATAAAAAACAACAGAAGTCATGCAACATCCAAATGGGGAATAAATCAGTCATACTCTGAATGAGACGCTGGACTGTGGTTTTATGAAATTATGAGGATTTAAGTTTTTACTCCTAGTTCACACATATTACATGCACAGTTTTAAAAATAAGTTCTATGTTTAGAGAGCTTGACTTGCAATATTCCTTTCTCCTAGTATGAATTTCCCCTCTCCCCTGCTACTTTTATTGTACATGTAACAATGTGATTATAAAAATAGATTTCCCATACTGCTTTGTCTTTACATTGGGGTTTGATTTTAAAAAGTGCTTTACTTTGGCAGTGAGTACTAAGGCTTATTTAGAATATGCAAAGATGAAAATTGGGGCACAGATCCATTTTTAACCTCAAAGGTTCTGCTTTGTAATGACTGGCACAGTAAAGGCGTGGAGAGATTTTCGAAACCACAGCAACATGGATCCTGTCAGCAAAGCTATAATTCTTTTTCTGCCTGTGTAAGTTCAGGACAGGATATAATCACTGAAAGATTATCATACTAAATAAGCACCTCTGATAAACTATTTTTTATCTCATCACATAGTTAGCTGAATGCCTTTCACAGATCTTCCCTTTGCCCAGTGGGATGGCCCTGTGGTGGTTCACTAAGAAAACAGGATGCACAGAGATTTTGGTCTGCCACTAGCAATCTGAGGCCCAGAGGAAAATAAAAGCAAACCATTGACTTTCCAGCAGTTTTCTTGTAGCAGACCTTTAAAAATTCCTTATTGAAAACAAATTTAAAACAAAATGGCATAGATCTTGAACACAGCAATTTTATTATGTTTCCCATTTAATTTGAAAGTATATGATATTCTTGATTTTAAGTTTCAGGTAGGCCTGTAGAAATTTTAAGGCAGAAATTCATTGCTTGTTACAAAGGGTTCATCATCCTCCTTTAGGTAAAAAATCAGTAGGGGCAAAATGCAGTAAATGCACTTGTCATCTATGTGTTGATCCCACTCCCATTTATGCCACATAAAGAACCTGTGTTTTCAAAGCTGTTGATTGCAGAGTTCTGCACTGCTGGAAAGAGATTTTCATCAGTTTAGGCACTGCAAGGCTCTGGGTAGTGGTCACTTTGTGTGGATTCAGACAGTGATGTAGAGTCCAGCATAATCACCAATTGTCCATGGATGCTTCTGAATGAGCAGCAGAAAGAGGGTACACAAAAAATCCCTGCTCCAGCCATCCAATGGGATGTATTTGTTTTTCCTTAATATATTTGATTTTGCCCCCAAATAATATTATTGTTAAACTGACATGCAATAGATTTCATTGGATTATCATTTATGAAAATGCTTGAGTATCTAATTTTCAATACGAGCTTAAGTATGAAGGACTAAATA
Organism: Phylloscopus whistleri; assembly: GCA_017589585.1. NCBI lineage: Eukaryota > Metazoa > Chordata > Aves > Passeriformes > Phylloscopidae > Phylloscopus > Phylloscopus whistleri. Next base: position 2,581,798 of record JADMLD010001550.1, on the reverse strand, counting down.
GATGCATAAGTATCTGAATCATTTGTTATGATTTTACATGTATCCTTACACATGATAAATCAGAGCTTAAACTAACAGTGTGTTATGCCCTTTCTAAAACTCACAAAAAACTCTAAGTTAAGACTAATAATGATGTAAATAAATCCCAAATACACATGTAGTTTTTGCAGCCTTATATATTATGTGTACCTTCCTAACATAAACCAGGGGGAAAATCCAAACAGTGTATTTAAGATTTTATATCAATATTGTAATGGAATTATTATTTATTAACTTTAGAGCTTAGATCAAAATAATTAATCTCATATTCATTACTGCATGGCTTAGTCTTTTTTATATGAATGGAAAATTAGTTTAAAGAAACATAATTAAAATTATACTATGATAATTAAAAATAAAGTAGGTACTGCAAAATTGTACAAAAATACAACTTCTTCAAAAGCAAACTGCTTTTATGGCTATCTATCTCTGCTTATGAATTTTGCTTAAGAAGTTTGCTTAAATGACTAAATATTTTTTGAGAAAAACTCTTCAAAGCAAGTCTTGCTATTATTTAACAAATATTAATCATGCTTACACAGAGGCCACTTGAGAAAAATTAATTACAAGACATTTGTGACCAGTCATGCCATAGGAAGAGGAGAGAGACACCGGGCTGAAATGACAGAAAGGTTTGTGTATGCAGTGCTCCTCTGGTAGTTAAATTGCAGGAATGTGACATTGATCTGAGATGGAGCTGTTTGAAGTAGCAACTGTTAATATCTGTATTCAAAGGATGGCCCAAAGTCTTACTCAATCAGCCATTTGGACATGACCATTCAGTTTCTGAAGACCAATCCACTAAAAAAGTGATCTGTCCTCAAGAGGCACTTCAAGAAGTCTGTGCAGTTTGTGAATAGTGAGCAGTCACTCTGAGCTGTAGCTTGGACTCTATTGCAAAAGTACAGCAATGCCTCATTTTAGTGACTGGACTTATTACAAGGTGAGGTGGTGTCTTGAAGTGTGAATGAATGTCTACTGCTGTTGATATTATTTAAAATTGGTTGGATGATATTTCTCTTTGTGCATTTATTTACTCTTTCATGTACAAAAGAGTCAATATTAATTTTAGAGTAAATATATGCATGTAGATTTGATTGCAGTGATCTCAGGAGAGATCACTTTTAATTGAGAAAAATGTGTAGCATATTTGTGGTCTTTTCTCAGGATCATGGTTATCTTTTCTAATTCTGTTTTTCTTTATAATTATTCAGAATGTCTGTTCAGTTGTGTAAGGGGAAAATGGTAAACAAAAAATGTGTAAGTGTGTAAAATTGAAAAAGAAAATTAACAACTCTATCCAAGTGTTATTAAAGCTGAATCTATTGTTTTAAGTGAGCGTATGTATAAATACTGATACAAGCAACTTGAAACTTCAGCAATTATTTCCATTCCTTCCCAGGTACAAACACACTTGGAAAACCAGTCTAGATACCACATACAGCAGAGCCAGAGGCACCAGGTGAAGCAGTACCTGACCCTTGACACCAAGCTGTCCAGCCAGACGCTCTCCCTGTCCCACTCTCACACAATCCAGCCTGTGGGGGTGACCTCCATCCTACGGAACGGACACATGCCTCCAGGGAGCACCACTGGCACCCCGGAGAGCCCCGTCACCAAGCTGCTGGCCCTCGGAGGGGAACACCAAAATGCGGTAGGGCCGAGCTGGGTCAGGGAAAGGGGACTGGGCTTTGGCTGCTTCTGCAAAAATGTGACAGGTACATGACCCACCTTGTACTAGAAGTGGGCAAGAGACGCCCCTCTTGACTTTCAAGGGGTCTTTTGTTATGGCACTTGCTTTCTGTATCCTTTTGAATTATGTGGGTTATTCCCTTGTGCGCCTGTGAATAGCTTACTGCAGGGTCCAGCTTTTAGATTGCCACCAGATAAAATGTACTGTTGCATCTTTATATATATGCATCATACGTTGCTGTACACTTTCTGAATGTGCACTTTGCAAAGAAGAACATCTTTTTTTTCAGATGGGAGTTGTTTCTGCCTAAAGGTGTTAACCTAGCTGCATAAAAAAGTTAAATACTGATTACCTTCAACACATAACTGAAAAAATCACTCATTCATTTTTCAGTTAGCTGCTATATTTTTATATGGGTTATCTTGAGTAAATTGGCAAAGATATGCTAACTTTAGTGCCACCATTGATTTTAATAGAGGTGCAGCTATAATACAATATCAGACTCTTAGCCAGTGTGAGATGTAGGTCATTACGGTTTTTAATACTTCAGTAGATTTCAAAAAAGACTGTTTATTAGGTAAAAGGGGAATTCCTACAGAAATGAGAAATGGAGATGCTGTATCATGTCTTGGATTTTAATAAATCAGAAGAATCTTACAAATACACCATGACTCATTTGAGCATTTGGATGTTACGTAGCTAAGCATGAGGGAGCCCATAAAACTTCCTGGAGAGTTCATCTGGGAACTCTCCATTCCTTCTGCATTGACAACTGACATTTTAAGGCAGGTTTATGGATTACTGGAGCTACTTTAAAATGCTATTTTAAATGGCCTTTGTGGACACTTCTGTGACCACCTTCCATGCTGGCAAAGTGCAGTGTGCTGGAACTGTTCTCAAGAATTTGGGGTCTATCAGGAGCCTCCTCTTGGACCATTCTGTCCTGGGGAGCAAGAGGCCACCTGGTGAAGACTGGAAGGGTGATAGTTGGCACTGGTAAGATCGTGGCAGCTTTGCAGTGATTTGGATAATCTCATTTCAGACCCAGGGGGATAACTGTCACAGTGTAGTTTTTAATGTGGGTGTGCCCTGTGGTTGAGAGTAGGCTTTAGTTTTATTAGTAAATAATATAGAGCCAACACTCAGGCTGATGCAGTAAACAGCACTCCTTCATATTCCTTAATTGCCAGCATATCTTGAGATCCTTTTGGCCCTGATGGTGCTTTCCTAGATAAGTCTGGGCACAACTCCTGGCACAGTACTGCGCTGGTTTTAGAGAGGGAGAGGAATGCATGTATGAGCTGTGCTGGGCCATGTGGCCTAAAAGTCTGTGTTGAAAGGTCCCATGTCTGTGTTGATGCCTTGGGAAGGCTGACCTGGAACAGAGACCAGACAGAGCTGAGAGAATAACATAGGTATTTATTAAAAAGCCTTTAAGGATACACCTTGGGCAGTACAAGAACCTGGCCAGGGCTACTCCCAAGATGGACACAAAATGGTCACAAAATGGACGACTGGTCACAAGGTCTTACACTTTTATAAGTTTTGTTCCATTTGCATATTGGGTTTAATTGTCCAATTCCAGCTTCAGATTATGAAGTCCTATCCTTCTTGTTTTCTCTCTTCAGTCCACTGTTGTTTATACTTCTGGGCCTGAAAACTTGTAATGGTTGTCCTTGCTCTCCATCTGGAAAAGGATTTGTTTTGTCTACCTGCTCTGTGAAGAAAGCTTACTAACACTTAATATGAGGCTCAGAACTGCACACTTAGGCAGCACAGAATCTGAAAAACATGAAAGCTAAAACCTAAGGCATCATTTCAGTACTTTTGTTGCACAGGACCATCTACAATTCCTTCAGCTCTCTAAAGCTGCAGGCAGTAGAGTAAAAGTGACATGCTTATCATGGGATCCCTCCCAAAATTATATTGTGAATGGAACTAGACCATAATTATCACTGAAAACTCATGTTGTACTTTGTCCAAATCTATATATATCTATAAGCCTTCAAAGTACTCATTGTTTCATCCCAAGAAATTATTGAGCTATTCCATCTGTCTCAATAGTTTTTGGCTCAGATTAGATCAAAAGTGAGACCAGAAGGCTGTCTGGAAAAGTATCCAGTGTACTGCTAAACAAAAAAACCTCTACCTGCTGAAGAGGCCAGCATGTAACACCAAACCTTGCATGACTCATACAGTTGCAGAACCACAGGCTCCTTTCAGTCTTCCTGCACCAATGCAGCCATGTACTGTGAATATGAAACATTTGATCAAAATGATAGGTCACAGTTACAGTTTAACAATGCACTCCTGTCGTCTGATCGTGGTGCTGCAATAAGGGGTTAAAATAGGAGTGTGAGCCACTGTTTAAGAGAAAGACGTATCTTGCACAACTGCTTTCACAAAAAAATAATTTAAAAAAAGAGTATTGTATAGAAGTGTTTGAATTGTTTGAATTTTAAGATATAAGCTTCTGAAATTCAGTTTTATTGCTGTAATAGATATTCAAGTTTAATTCCTCTGTATTTTCAAAATACCTTTTTTTCCATTATTATTTGTAGTGATTTGTCTTAAAATGTTCTCTTATCAGATGGAAGAAGTTATTGAAGATATAATCAATATGGAATCAAATTTTAATGATGAAGGGATAGGTTGTTCTGAAACTCCTTTACTAATGCAAAGAACTGTAAGTATTTTGTTGAACTTCATCTTGCTTTTTATACTAGAAAACTTCTTTGGGTCATTCAAGCACATCACAGTTCAGAGACTAAGGAATAGTATCAGTGGACTTTTCTTTCTTTTCAGTTGGCTGCCTTTTTGTCAATAAATACTACAGAAAAGAGCACCACTGTGGTGAGACACAGTTGTTTTAAGTGGTCTGAATGGCATTTGGGGTTCTAGCCCAGCAAAATATCTGGTGCACAACCCATTGGAGTTACTAATTTATGTGCAGTGCTAAAATAATAAGGATAAAAAGCCTCTGGGTCCTAGAAGGCCTTTTAAAGCCTTGATTAAACATCCTTCTATCTCAACTAGAAAAAAAGTCAAAACTTCTCCACGTAATAGTTTCTATGGTGCAGTGGTTTCTCCAGCGGCTTATCCAGAGACAAGGCACTAGTTCTGGATTTTCATACAGACAAGTTGCATTTAGTTTAGTAATTTCAAGGACAAATAAGAGGAATGTACCTTCTTCACAAGAATTAATATAACAAACTTCAATTTTACATGTCTCTTTGTGAACAAATGTTAGAGGACTAACAAAGGCTATTTATGTTTCCATATGTGTTACATAATGGAAGAGGAAGGATGGAGCTTTTCTGGACACAACAACACATAGAGTGTTATTTATGAAAGCAATACATACCAATAACTGTAATGCACTTTACAGAAGGATGTATGCTGTCCTCTCTGCCCTAACTTATGTCCACAAGTGTTTGTGCTCAGGGCGTTAAACTGTACACTGATAAAGGGGAACTTCACCCTGCTGAAGGCAGAAGGATTTTCACAGGCTTTAACAATCTACAATGTCAGAATAGTCAGGTGCTTGCTCTTCATTGCCCTCTGAAGGAACATCTTTTTCTGACTTACAGAACTTCTCTGGCTCCAAAAATACCTTAGGAGACAAGATGTTTACTCCTCTATGTTGCCCACTATACAGTCCAGCATTAATGCCAATTAACATTTCCATGAACACCTGATGTTTTCATGCCAACTGGAGAACTAATGCAGCTGGATTGATTTGCATGTGTCTCAGTACAGAACATAGCAAAGAAATGGTCCCTGGGGAGTGAATTAATATTTTGGCTCAAATTAATGTGAGGCGGGGGAGGATAATTTCAGGTATGATAGCATGGCATGGTGATGAGAAATGTGAATTCTGGGTTTTGGGCTGAAGTCATACTCCCTCAAAACCTTTTAAAACTGCATGATGTTAATCTATGCTAATTCCAGGTTCATTAGCCTTTATCTTCATCCTTGAAGGACATTAGTCTCTGAAATTTATTGAATACCCTACTCTTGATGAGGAAGGAAATATGCAGTGTCTTTCAGTGTCAAGGCCTTGATGGTATTGTACTTGCAAAGATTTGGGACTCTTGAAGTGCCTCTGGGACAAGTAATAGTATTTGGATTTTCATTTGTGCTGAGGAAATCAGCAGGCTGCTAGGTAAGCCAGGGAGTAGCATGCATTTCCAAATGTCTCTGTGGCAAAATAAAGCCTGCCTGCAACAAGGCAGGCAAACTGCATGGGTGTGAGGAAATTGAGCAGTGTCTCTGCCTCTTCTGTCTTCTCTTTTAGCGCTGTGTACTTTAAAAATATACAAAAGAATTAGGAACATGGAGATGATCTCAGGCATTTAGCTCATGCCACTTGGTTTTATGCCATCTTTCAGGCAGCATCCTAAATCTGCCAGCAAAATTTTGGTCATAAGCTGTTCAATAGAGAAAGATAGAGACACAGGGAGAAGATAGTTTTTTATACCGAGTTTTTCATTATCACATTAAACATAATGAAATTCCTTTATCTGAGCCAAACATGTATGCATTACAAGAGAATTGGATTAGGAGGCATGATCAAGATTGAGAGAACATCTAATTTCCCTGAGAAGATGTGCCGTGTTTGTGCTGTCCTTCTGCAAGGACCCATAGTAGCTCTGGCATCTGCACAAGGTACCTTGCTGAGGTGGCTGACACAAACATAGAGTAAGGGAGATTACAGGTGAGACTGAGTTGCCTCTGTCTGATTTTGCATTGGCTTTCTCTTTAAAATTCTCCAGCACAATGCCTAAATATTTCTAGAATTTCTTCTTAGACTTTTCTTGCTTGGGATCGTCTTGATTTTGCAAACTATGCAGAGTAGTCTCTGAAAATCTTAAATGAACTGACTTTTCAGAATATGGTAAAAGGCTCAGGTGTTTTTTCAGCAAAACCTTTCTTGAAAAAACTGAATTTGTGATGCTCTTTTTCCTGTCTTAGTGTTCTCAATGGATAGTGGCTGAGTAATCCTTCCACTTTTTACGGTGCAACCTGTTGCTTGTTGCAGTGAACTAATATTTGCTTTAGTTAAATGCACCCATGTACCATTTTAATGGCACATTAAATGAAGACATTGAATTCTGTGAGACCACTCATGTGAATAATTGCTCAAAGGCTCATTGTCTGACCCTGAATTAATGAATTACAGTTATGCATTAGTAAAATCAGAGAAGTGAAAATAAGAACATTCCTCCATCTCTCATTAAAATAATTACAGCTTCTGAGGAGTGGATTATCTGGATTTTATTGTGTTTGGATCCAAATTTATAATTTCATGAAACTGTCTGGTTTTGGGTGGTCACTTAAGAATTGCTCAAACTAGGGAATTTTCTGGCTGTGTTTGTATTGCTCTTCAGAGTACCCTAATGGCAGAAAACCTAATTTTTATAACAATTTTTTAGAAGTTCAATTAAAATGTAAGACTAAGTCCTCCCTACATGCAAGAGGTCTTGATTCTTCTGAAAGAATTTGTAAATCAAATTATATCTTTGTTCATAAAGCGTAACTGAAATAAAATAACTATTCTTATGAACTATCATTTAATGACAACTGTTTGTTCATTATGGAGAAGGTAAGATTTAATAAAAAATAACCCTTGAAGATGGCATCAATTTAAAGTCATTTTTCTGTGTTGCAATAATTTAGTTTTATGAAATTTTGTTAACAGAAAGCAGAGTATTTATTTATTATAAGAAAATATTTTTTCTCTAAGTATCATATTAGGAGCAACAGGTTTGTTCCTGACTGCATAAGAATCATTAAAAAATGAAACAAATAATATATGAATGAGTTTTAGATGTGAACTGCTGTCATGTAGGTCAGATATAGTGACAGACATTTGAAAAGTAAAATACTTTTCATTTTTATCAGAAGTTCATTCTTATTCAAAATCCTTACAGTCTGTTTAACACTCTGTAGTGAATTTGAAGTATATTAATACTTCCAAATGTTCAGAAGACAGGAAGTGTAGATGTTTAGGTCTGTTAATACAAAGTGTTTATTACACCACCATTAATAGTTTAGGGCAGGAAATAAAAAGCTCTGCTCTACATTGCTTTTAATATCAGCAAAGAGAGTAATTAAGAAAAATATTAAAGCAGATGTGGAGACCATTAATCACAGTGAAGAGAGGAAAGAGCAGAGTTAAAAAATAGGATCTCTGTGCTTTTCAGGGTGTGATTTAACAGCGTGTGATCTTATGAATCACTTCTTTGTACTAAATGTTTTGTTTTGATAACATACATATACAGCCCTAGGAGTCACCAGTAAACCCAGTAATCTAGCAATGACAATGGAGATCTGTATGAAAACAGTTGGCAATTTACTTTCATTCAGAAATAACTTTTGCAGTCCAAATAATCACTGTACAACTGGGATAATGCTCTCTACTTGACTGCAGTCCACTAAAACTTGAGTCAAAAGCATTAGGAAATTGACTGGCTTGGAATGAGAATGAAGTGAGAGGAAGGTAATGTTCTGCCATGGCATGGGCCTGTCTTGCACAGATCTGGGTGATACAAGCAAGAAAAATAATTTAATCTTGTGAACATTTTCAAGGATTCTAAGTTGTCTTTTTTCTGGTGCACAAGAAAACATGAGCTTTCAGCACTATTTTTGAAGAAGCCTGGGGAGAGAGGCTCTTTAACAGTTAGATGGCTGGCAATGAGAGCTAAGAAGTAGCTGCAGAGCAATGCTTCAGGCAGAGCACTACCATGAAATTGGATTTCAAAAAGTCACCAGGAGAGTCCCAGCTGCTGGTATGTTAAATCAGTTCAACTCTATGTTGCTGGAGTAGTCAATACTGAATGACTAAACTAAATGGAGCAATTCCTTTCAGATTGCTTGGAAGAAAATTGAAACCTTCTTCATGGTAAACCTTTTCATTGACTTTTTTCCCATGTCCACTACAAAATAAAGCCAAGAAAAGAATGTTTCCATGTTGATGTAGGAAGAAATTCTTTACTGTGAGAGTGGTGAGACACAGGAACAGGTTGCCCAGGGAAGTTCTGAATGCCCCAACCCTGGCAGTTTTCAAGGCCAGGCTGATTAAGGCCTTGAGCAACCTGGTTTGGTGGGAGGTGTCCCTGCCCAAGGCAGGAAGGGTTGGAACTATATGGTCTTTAAGGTCAATATCAACCCATTAACATTCTATGATACTATGATTTATCTGTAATATTTAAGAAATGTTTTCTTTAGCTATCCCCTTGAATGACCTTAGCAGCAAGAATGTTGAGAAAAGAAGAATTAAACCACTACCAGGGAAGGGAAGCCAAAGCACCTGGGCATGCTGGAAGTCAGGGGTCGTGCCAGCTGTGAGCTGGGGAAACATCTGGGCAGGGAAAGGTGGCAATGATCTGTGGAAGTGTTGCCTTGCAATGGGTCACCTCTTCAGGGATCTACTTCCAGTCTGCTTGGGAGTCAAGTCAGCATTATTGCTTCATTTCTGCCACTCTTGCAGGAAAAAGATCTTGGGGAGAAAATCCTCAGTTGCTGCATGGCTTGCTTGTATTTGGTTTGCTCCTTTGGCATTTGGAAAAAATCTTGTGTTGTATAGGTACAGAATAGAAGTTAGATGAGGACAGGACACATAAATGTTTTCCTTCTTTAATTTTTGTGATTCCATTAACTACAGCTGGTGTAAAGTTCTGATTAAATCTATTAACTCTGCATTTCATTTTAGGGAGACTCTATTAGTAAAAGCGTAGTTTACTCTATCTGCAAGACCTCACTGCTGTTACAAGGTCTTTGAGGTCACAGTTTCTCATCATGCTATTAATAATTTGTTTTTGTATTAATTATTTGTTAAATATTGATGGTGACAATCTGGGTGGATTGCAAAAGCTGCAGTCTGTCCCTTTCTCAGAAATCATAGAGAAGGAAGAAATTCAAGTAGGTATACTCCAAAGTATTTTATTCAGTAAGTGCTGCAATTATTCAGTCATGAAGTAAATCCAGCTTTCCATTAGAGGTGCGTATAGCATTGCTGATCTAGGCAGCCCTCTGCTGCATAATCAGGAGTATTTTTTATTTAGTAATTACTGATGTAATTCAGCAGCCCTTATAAGTTGATAAAATCTGCTAAAGTTCAAAACCATTTTAAAGAAGGGGCCAGAGTAAACATTAACAACCTCATTTGCTTAGGTTGGCTAACTTGAAAAGGCTGCATAACATCAATGAAAATGCTTTGTCAATCACATTCTACACTAGATTAGTCTTAAAGTCCAAGGAAGAATCAAAGTTCACCTAAGTATATAAACTTCTGTCTAGCACTCTCTGGTATCATTTACAAGTTTAACAAAAAAGAAAAATGAAGGAGAAGGAACAGTCAGTAGCTCTTGAGGAAATAATAGACGCCTCAAAAATAAAACTGGTGAGCAAATATTTTCTTTGTCCTCCTTCAGTACTATAAAAATGTTAGGTAGGAAATTGTGTTGCTCAGTTGCTTCTGTTGAAAAGCACAAACTCAGAACTCCTCTGTTTCCTGCAGCTGGAAGTATCTTTTTGTTTTCACTGCCACTGCTGTTTTGAATGTCATAGGAATATCAGATAAAAGTTTCTTTTTGGTATTTCACACAATTTATAAGTTTGAGGTGGAAATGGGCAGTGTACAGCCCTCTTGCCTGCACAATTTACCTCATGCTGTAGGAAAGGTCTTCATAGAACAGAGCATGCGTTACTTTGGGTCAGGAGAAGAGCTGTGGTCTACTTTTACCTAGCTGCAGCATTCAAAAATTATGCAAAATGGCCAAAAAGTTCAGCTCTGTCTCTAGCATGATAACAGACCAATGTCTACTAATTCTTCTCTATGTGAACTTAAGGGAGCCAAAAGACTCAATCTTCATGCAACTCTAGTAAAGTTTCCATAACTCTGAAACTATGGGAAAATTTCATTTTTCCTCTCTGGTTTTCTCTTTCTAAAAGGCAAATAGAAATTAAGGTATTATTCAAAATATACAATTGTTTATATTCAAGTACCTTTTACAAACCTGGTCTTTTTCTCAGACCTTAACATTTGTCTAACAGTAATAAGAGGAAAGGATAGTTAAAACAAGTTTCTAATTCTCCTAGTATTCATTCCTTATTAATTCCAAGCCCCTGTGCAGCAGGATCTGCTAGCAAATTCCTGCTGTTTGGGGCCACCAAGAGGATTCTGGTTTATCCCAAAGCCTCTGCTGTGTCTTGTGTTTTTGTCTGTATACAGCAATGCAAGACTTGAAGTCCTTAGGATGTGACAGGCCATAAAGAAGATTATACTGAGCTCACTGCTGTCTGCAGCATACAGGTTATGATGCCTTCTGGAGAGAAACTTTACGAATTTCCATCAGTGGCATTTACATAGGTTGAATAAAAGACTTGTGAGCTCAGAGACAACAACAGTGGCCACTTTGTTCTCCAGGAGCAGTCAAGCTTTTTACTGCAAAACAAAACTGGCTTGTGGAAAACAAAGATTTCTTGAAGTCCATTTTGATAAATAAACTTCTGAAAGTACAACTGATTATCTTAGCACTTCCTTTTCCATCAGCCTAGGGCTTCCATGACCTTTAATATACGTGTGGAGTAGTTTATGAAGTAGCTGAATATTTACACTATATTTAAATTTATATTTATACATATTTATATTTACACTAGAAATATGCATTTGTGAATTTATATGAAATCAAATACTACAGAAAGGATATTCAACCAAAATGAAATTTTGCATGGGACACCCATGTGAAAACACTAGAACACTGAAACCTTGCTGTAATATTTTCAGAGACTTAGGTGTTAGATGACATCTCAGAGGACATAATATAAAGCATATAATATATAAAGTATATGATATAAATAAATGTGGTTTTCACTTCTCCCTCAGCCTCAATTTTCAAAGTCTTTTTTGTGCTGATATTTGGTCATTGTTTTTAGAGGAAGAATTTGAATTCTTCAAATTCCTGGTGGAACCAGGAATTAGTTCATTAGCTTGTGTTACTTGTGAAATAACAGTAAAATAGCTAACAGATCTGCCATTTAATTGGCATCTTTGGTTTTCAGAACCTAGGGTTTAGTGGGCAGTACTCTCATTACTTGATTTCCACCTGCAAGTTGGATGATGACATTATCAGAGCATCACTTCACTTCTGGACTGTGTCTGTTAATTTTGTGACCAGAAAAGACAAAAAGACCTAAAAACATACAATAAAAAGGTGGTAATTGAAAGAACATATACATCTTGCAAAGGGTTGATTCTCCAGAAAATTCCTTTTCTTGGTCATATTTGATCAGGCATTTATCTAGACAATGGACTTCTCTGTATATGATCAGGGCAGAAATGTACTATGACTGGAATATGAAGAGAGTTCATTTTTCTCTGATGAATAATGAACCATCTTGATGATCATTATTGGAAGATAAAAAATGAACAGTTTTCATGCATAATATATAATTTCTGATATAATATATCTGAACATTAAGTCCCTGGTTGAGGATTGTGTAATTATGAAACATGTTAAAGATAAATATAGAAGGAGATACAATTTATTCAGATGAAAACAAATCTGAGAAGGGTAGTCTTTTGCTAGTCTCTTCACATAATAAAAAGAGAAATTGGAGCATTTTTGATTCATTATTGCTGAAGACCATATGTATTCAAATATAAGCATTTTGTATTGCTATTACAAAAATACTGAGGAAACTTAGCTGGAAATGGGATCTTCTAGAGTCTGAAAACAGTATGCTACAACTTTGGAAATTGATAGTGCAAATAAAAAGGATAACATGGCTTATGTTCAACTTTCTTCAAGCAGCACAGCAACTGAAAAAGAAAGCTGAACCCTAGTCTTTCAAGCACAGTACTTGTACTGACAAGATTATGCATCCTGTCTGCAATAAATCTGAAAAGATGAAAAGTCACAATTTATTAAAACACACACTGAAGATACAAGAGCTGCCTCAGTTTTCCCCTTGCCAAAACCTGCAAACACCCATTATACCAGGTATTGTTATATAGAAAATGGATTTGTTAATATGTGTTAATATACATTAATTGATCAGCTCACTATTTGGCCAAATTCAGTGCACATTTTGAGGTCAATCTATGAGTTTAAAAGATTGAAAAAAGTTTTGTTTACCTTTCATGAATAAATTGTAAAGGCATGATAAGCAATTAACTGTGTTTTTATATTTGGTACCCCAGTAACACAAACATAAACTTTTACAAGATATGTAAAATGAACTGTGGACACAATTCCATATTGAGATTTTTGTATTTGGGATGCATATATGGGATAATAATGTAAACATTTTGCAAAATTCCTACTTTTTCTTTTCCTTTTTTTTTTTCTTCACTTAAAATGAATAAGCAAAAACCACATTGAAATAGATGGGTGTCAAAATTTTTTGTGGCTAAGAAGGAGAAGTAGCCTCATTTTACAAAACTATTCTTTGAAGTGTTGCTATCAGTTAAGCTTGTGAAAACATGATTTAGGTGAGATATATTTAGAGGTGGAAAGGATAAAATATTGCACTAATCTTTTGTTTTAGATGCAGTCTGAGCAAGTACCAATTTTTACCAAGAACCAAAACAAATTTTCTCTTGCAGATATTGTACTTCTTTCAGCTTAGGCAGCCACATAGTCACTCTCTTCTTGTGACAAGCGAAGCTGCATGTGTTGTGGTTTCCCTGTTAAGTTTGCCAAGCCTGGAGGTGCAGCACAGGCTATCTGACCTTGTGTAACAGGGTCAGTGATCCTCAGAATGGTCTGCACCACACAGCAGCTGCTGTGGAAACATGCCATGCATTGTTACTGCAGGGAAACAGGCACTCTTGGTAGGTTGTTTGTCTGCAGTTATTATCCCTGGTAAAAAGGGTAGCAAAGGAAGTTTCTGCTAGCAGGACTATTCCTGAGACTTGCTTCCCACTTGCCTCTTTTCATGAGCACTTCTGATCCAGGCAGAATGAAGATGTGTGGTAGAGGCAGTTTGGTCCTGACCTCTGTCTTCTCTGGGGGCATCCTGACCTTTCTAATCACACTTGGGCTTGTGAGTGTGACTGTGAGGAAGTAGGGAGAAATGGTAACTGGATAACAGGACAGTCTATCCTGCTGTCTGTTTACAGGTTCCTCAAGGGAAAGCAGTCTAGCTGATGGGCTGTTTTGACCTGTCAGGACAGTCCAGATACCTTTGATGAAGAGCTCTTGATATCCTAGGTTTTAGCCATCTTAGACACCTAGAACATGTCTGCCTTTTAAAGATATACAAACCCACCATCATCCTTAAATAGTCACATCCTTTGGATGTATGGAGGGCTGTTTCTGACTGGAATTAATCTTTTTTAGCTACTCCTGCATATCCAAGGTTTGCTGTTGACAACCTTCTGTATGAACACATTTTACTAAAATGCAGTACAGGTTATTTAGAAAGTAACAGAAGAGAATGCCTTTCAGGCTAAGGAGCAAGCCAAAGAGACAATAAAGTTGTTTTTTTTTTTTTTTTAAATTTAAAATTAAAAGGTATTAATAAAGTGCACCAATAACCAATCCTTGATCTCAGTTTACTTAATATTTTCATTGGTGATCTTTGTACAAAAAATACAATTATGCTGATGAAATTTACTGAGGTAGCAAAAATAAAAAGTATTGCCCATACAAAGAAGGATGAGGATTTCATAGAGGAAGAATTATATGACTGTGATGACAGAATGGTCTAAATGGAAGGAATGTAATAGTACTGAGTGGAAGGTCATTCATTTAAATACTAATAACAGGAATGTCTGCACTAAGCTGAGAACTCATTAACTGGAGATGACAGAAAAAGATCTGGTTACATTAGTTGCACAGAGGATAACTATAAGCCATCAAAATGATGAGACTGCACAAAGGAGATAAATATGATCTTCGTATCCATCATGAGACTGATGTCTAAGAGACAGGAGGAAATATCCAGTGTGGGATTCACTGGGCACAAAACTCCTTGAAGGTTATAGGCAAAAAAAGATGTTCACCCTCTGAAAAACTAATTCAAAGCAGGAAAGGTACAGAAGGGGCACTTGTTAGGACATATTGCATGGGAAGTCTCTCTAAAGAATCATGGCCTGTCCAATTTAGCAAAGCAAAGGCTTAAGGGAGCTATGTTCGCTCCCAGTAGTCACCTGGGGATGTTAAACAATGACATATGTGTTAAAGGAACACAAAACAAAATAAAAGATAACCTTTTTGACAATAATTTGCAATCATTCAACTTTTTTAACATACTCCAAATAAAAATATTGGAGATGTGAAACCTAATTGATTTTAGACAGAGCATTATTGAACTAGATTATGTAATGATACATTAAATGAAATCAATGTCCAAGAAGTGTTTTCTAGTCCAGACTAGGCATTACCATTTTCAGCAGAATTCTTAAATTAAGCAAATTCTAGCTGACTATGGAAAAGGGTTGGGCTGTTATTTTCTAGCTATGCAACACTGATTGTGATACAACCATGATCCTTACAGACTTGAATGTTACTGTAAGGCAAACACATCCTGCAAAGATTAGCCAAAATGGAAAATACTTAAATAATACATGATCATGCAAGTGAACACTGTTGTGACTTAGACCTGTTTAGGGACTACAGGTGAATAGGCACAGACAACCTGTATTCTTACATTTTATTACTGCATTGAGAAACCTTCTCTTGGAAGATATGGAAATGCTGTTGGTTTAAGTCTTCCTTAAAATTACATGATATTTGCCAACAGCTATCATACTATAAAGATTTGGAATACCACACAATTTCTTTTCATAAGGCAATGTCTTTCAAGTAATGTTTTCCTTTATAAAACCCCCTCCCTTCCCACTTGGTATTAGAGAGTGCAAATTGTGATCACAGCTATCCATTGATAGCCATCCATGCTGTTAATAAACCCTTAGTATTTGCTACACAATCCTGCCTGCACAGCAGTTCAGAGCCAAGTATTGAACATAACAATCTTCTCTTGATGAGACCTTCTAGTACTTCCCTTGGACACTGTCAGCAAGCACAAGATCACAGGCCCCTGTGAGGTGTATTCACTCAGGTAGTCCAGCTGAAGTTTGCTTTTATAATTGGTCTAAGCTCCAAAGTTGAGTATCTTTCAGGACTGAGCCCCATGAATGGAAATTCTCATGTTCCAGTTTTTGCACACAGGCATTGAAGATCCCATGACACTTTATACAAAAGGAAGAATGTTAACCCCAGTGTCCTTGCCAAATGCGAACTCCGTTAATTACAGTCTGCTTTCTTTAATGCTCCTCGCAGTTTTAATTAGAAATAGTATTATTCTCTTCCTGTACTACATTGTCACTGGTTATTCCCAGTTAACCATTTGTTGTGCTAAAGGTTGTTGATCTTTTGTCCAAAGCTGGCTGTGTTTCAGAAGTGGGAAAGATGGCGTATTATATTCTGCTACTTTTAATATTTCTGTTCTCATTCCTTATGAGCCCCTTGCATCTAAATTCCTAGAAACGTATACATAAATATAATTATCATGAATGCAAGGTTTCGAAATTATGTGACTTACAAGGACTTCTCAGAAAAACACAAGCAGGAACCACTGTGACATCTGCAAGATAAATGATTTGCAGGTATCTAGGAATTTTCATACCCAAATGTCTAAAGAAGATGTGGAAACTCAGATGTTTCCACATCACAAGAACATGATTTTGATATGGTGGAATCAGCTGGATTTTTAAAGCATCTTGGGATTCATCAGGTTTCACAGTGCTATAGAATTTTAAGATCATCATTCTGCACATATTGTATAATTGTGCCATTTTTAATGATTTGTACCTTTAGTAACATTGTGTTGAATTTTTGTGAAATTATGTGTGTATCTATCTATCTATCTATCTATCTATATAGATATATAGATATATATCCTTATCTTTTAATGGAGGCTTGGAAGCTCTGCCTTAGTACTGCAAAAACTTTCCCTGCTTAAATGACACAATAAGCAATAAATTGCATTATGATGGATGGAGTTCTGGTGCACATCCAAACAGCTTGATGTATTTTGACTCACAATTTCTATAATATATTGTTCTATATATTTTGATTTTATAATTTGGAAATTAATTGCTTACAGATGTCTTCATTTGTAGAAGAACATCCTGTTTTGTCAGACAAAAAGTATGCTTCCTCAAGTTGTATCAAAATCAGCCAATTTCATAAAATTGCTCTCAGTGTTCAGCAACATTAGTAACGAAATTCCTTGGAATTTTCTGTCCTTCATATCAATGCAGAGCAAATTCAGGTAGAGAGTTTCAACAAAATACTTTGACATATTTTTTGACTGTATTTTATAAAAGTCTCCGGTAATCAGAAAAATTAGTAATTTTAAAGAAAGTCTTTCTTATGTGATTTTTAAAGTAGGAGTTTATTTGAAACTTTTCACACTGGGAGCCCAGTGAGGCTTCCTGAGAAAATATGTATGGGAGGCCTGCAACATTCACCCCAAACTTTCTTCAGAGTCAAGAATAAGAGACAGAAATCATTCAGTTCATTTGGAGACATTCAAGTGTTCAAAACAGGTCACATTAATCTCTCTATTTCTTCTCCTGATCCAGAATGCTGACACTGAGAATTATTCCTTGCACACTAATTCATAGCAGATTTTTTGTGCTAACTGTGAATGAAGACAATGTGTCAATGGGAGACCACCAGTGGCTGTATCCACAAAGCCACTTATCTGTCATAGTGGCCCATTGCAATATAATTGAGGTTTCTGATAAATTCACAGGAGAAAGAGGCAGTTGATTGTGCAATTGGCACTAACTTTCCATAACATTTCCTGTCATCTGGGTCAAGATGACAGGCCTGTAGTTCCTCCATCGTTCTTCTGGCTCACCTTGTAGATGAGCATCGCATTTGTTTCAGGAACTGCAACCCCCTCAGTCAGTCAGGACTTCTGCTAAATTACTGAGGATGGCTCAGTGAGCTCTTCTGCCAGGTCTGTCAGGGCCCTCAGGTGCATCCCATCTGGCCTCATGAACCTAAGTGGTATAGCAGGTCACTGACTATTTCCCTTGGATTGTGAGGTCTTCATCCTGCTCTATCTCCCAGGTCAGGTGGCTGGGTACCCGAGGAACAAGTAATAATACTCTTAAAGACTGAGGCAAAGAAGGCATTAAGTACTTCAGCCTTTTCCTCATCCTTTGTTGCTGTTTTCTCCCACATCCAATACAAACATGGAGATTCTCCTTACCCCTCTTTTTGTTGCTGATTTGTTTGTAGAAACATTTTTCATTGTCTTTTACAGCAGTGGCCAGATGAAGTTCTAATTTGGATTTGGGCCTTCTAATTTTCTCCCTGCATAACCTCACAATATCATTGCTGTCCTCTTGAGTTACCTGCCTTTTTCCATCATGCTTTTTCCCCTCAGTTCCAGCCAAAGCTCTCTGTTCAGCCAGGCCAGTCTTCCTCATTGGCTCACCTTTTCACACATGAAGATGTCTTGCTCCTGCACCTTTAGCATTTCCTTCATGGTCCAGCCTTCCTGGACTCCTTTACCCTTCAGAACTGCCTCCCAAGGGAGTCTCTCAACCAGTCTCCTAAACAGGCCTAAGTCTGCAGTCTCTGAAAACCTGTCTTGCTGACCCCTCTCCTCACTTGCCCAAGACTCAAAAACGTCATTGTTTCATCATCACATCTGTACAAACATCAGACCCACTGGTCAGCTTCCCTAGTTGGTTTCCTCACCAGCTGTGTCAGGAAGTTAGCTGTCACACACTGCAGGGATCTTCTGCATTGTTTCCTCCAGGCTGTTGTACTTCCAGACAACATCTGAAGTTGAAGTCCCCCTTGGGAACAAGGGCCAGCAATCACAAGACTTCTCTCAGCTGCTTATAGAATATTTCTGTTGCCTCCTCATCCTGGTTGGTTGGTCTATAACAAAGTCCAGCTAGGAAAACTGCCTTTCTGGCCTTCCCCCTGATTCTTGCCCATAAACATTCAACCTTTTCATCCCCATCATTAAGCTCTAGACAATCAAAACTCTCCCTCAAATAAAGTGTTACCCCACTGTCTCTTCTCTGCCCACCCCTTCTGGAGTAACGCTTATGTGAATCCTTCTAATTCGTGAGATGCTAGGACTGTGGCCATCAGTAGTTGAATGATTTGGGTTTGGGCTTCATTTTCATCATCTCCACATGGAGTGGTGATTCTGTTTTCCTAATGGCTGATAAAAATTGTGAAATGACAAGGGTGAGAATGCTGGAGAGCATCTGCATGAAACAAAGATGATATGGGACATTTGGCAGAGACACTCTGCAAAGAGAATTAGACAAATTAGAGGGCTGGACAGTCACTGAATGAAGTTTAACAAAGACAAGTCTTGAATTCTACGCCTGGGATGGGGCAACCTTGCATTTATGTACAGAGTGAGGAACGAGATGCTGGAAAGCAGTGCCACAGAAAGGGAGCTGGGCGTCCTGGTTGATGGCAAACTGAATCTGAGCCAGCAGTGCCCTGGCAGTCAGGAGGGCCACCTGTGTCCTGGGGGGATCAGGCACAGGCGTGGCCAGCTGGGCAAGGGAGGGGATTGTCCTGCAGTTATATGGAATTGCCTTCACCAACTTGTAATTGAATCCAGCTGAAATGTCTACCTGTGGTTTTAAGTTGAATTTACTCATGCTCTTTTGAGCCATCACATAATTTTGAACTTTGAGGTGTGTTGATATTATTTTTTCCTTGCCAGCTAAATTGGCATTCATGAACTTTTCTCTTGGATTTGGACATTGTCATTAAAATTCAGACCTTTATGAATAGACTATAGAAATTTAACTATCTTTCAAGGACAAATTTGAATTTCTGTTTGAAAATTAGAAGTAATCAATTTAGGATCTCATATTTATGTCAAATTGTGGTGTACAGGCCTGTTTTTTTTTTACTAAAAGCTACTAAAAGCTACTAAATTGAAGATTGCCAGCAGTTTCAAGCAAATTATTTAACTTATGTACATGGCTGTGTGAAATATGTAAACAACAACAGATATGTATTTCTCATTTGTTAGATTATTTATTAAATTATATTATTTTCAGTGGTTACTATTTCCTAGCATTTCACTAAAACAGTAGCCTAAATCATATAACAGCCTTGCCAAAGTCCACTGGAACCTGGAAGTGTAGGAGTGTAGGAGTCACATTGACTCTCAATTTTTTATGTCGTTCTGTTTTCATATCATTTGAATAAACCAAATTCATTTACATGAATGTAGCAAGTAATTAAATATGACTAGAGCTAATATGAGTTCACTCTTGTAATTTAGTTATCCTATCACTGGAACAAAGAAAATGCAAAGGTAAAACTGCAGTGAGTTCTGTAATACTTGTCAGTTTACCCCTCAAATGAAACAAAGGTACTTAACGTGAGAATGGTCTTAGCATTCAAATCCTGCATATTAAACATAGCTTGTTCTGAGTAATACTCATCTGAATTCCAAACATTCTTTTAAAAAGTATTTTCATTGAGAGATCAAATGTATAAGCAGATTTTCAAAACTGACTTGGTGTTGTAATTTCTAATGGTATTCAAGATTTTTCAGTTTTCATAAGTAATAAAGCTCTAGTTTAAAAATGAGCATGTTATTTATGTGTGCTCAATAAGAATTCTGATTGTTTCATTTCATTGTATGTAATAGAACTGGGAAAATTTAATTCAAACTAGATTCTCAGATGATCTAGCAAAGTTATTAGACAATTTAATAAAATTATTGTTTTAAAAAAAACTTATTTAAAATTCCAGTTTTAACACAAAATATAGGAAACACTGCCATGGAACAACTTCACCCTGAGCAAGTAATTGGCAAAATTGTCTCCATTCAAAATAACTTGTGGTGAAGCTCACAGTCTCTTCAAAAAGAGAAATTATAAGAGTCTGAAAAAAGCTGGTTCCCAGCAGACCTATGGTTGGTGTCTCGATGACCTGCCTGGAAAATTCCAGGTTGTTTCAGGATCCATAGGTGCCAGGCAAATCTATGACAACACATTTCTTCAGTAAACTTTTACATATTTTACAGTTATTTCATATATGTAAAGTTATGCAAGTAAAGGTAATTTTGCAATTACCTGAAATCCACATACTTTAGCCTTACTTTTCTTAGAGTGCATTCTATGGGCTTATTTATATAATATTATATTATATTTTTAAGGGAATAAGGATACTGGTATACATGGTTATACGTTGTGCATGTTACAACCATTAGGTTGTCTGGTCTATCCTGACAACAGTACAGTTCCTTTCCTCAAAGCATATTCTCTGATATTCTGGCCACTCTAATTTTAACCATTACATAGTTAAAATTACATAACTAGGTCCCTGAGTCTCTATATTGCTTGAGCAGGCCCCATATGAAGTATCAATTCAGAGTTTAGAGTTGTGGTCAAAAAATTGTACTGGGGAGCATGGCCAAAATCAGCATGGTAAAGTTGACTTTCAACCTAATGCATACTTGAGTGCAGTCATGGCAACCCTGGATTTAGAAAAATATTATGTAGAAGCAATTGAAAAACAGACACTGTGGCTCATATCTTGCCATCACTGTAGATCTGAAGCCCACACAAATGTCACCTGTAGAAAAATGACACTGACCCTTTGCTTTCAGTTTTAGTTAATATATGTGATAGGAAACTTTCCCTTTAGATATATGCACATGGACTCCTCCTAAAGAAAACCAGACTCATATCCAAAGATATTTGCTCATTGCATGCATGTTTTTGGGGTTTTTTTTAATCTTTAAAGTCTTTGACTTATTTTAATTTTTTTTTTCCTTATCCTTCTTTCCTTCCCTACCCCTCAAGCTATCTAGCAGCATTTTGGATATCTATAACAGTGACCAGGGAATGGCACCAGCTAATATGGGTCTCACAAATGCTTCTTGCCCAGCTAATCTACCAGTAAAAAGGGAGCTCACAGGTAAAAGAACTCTGAGATTTTAGTATATAACTGCATAAGTGATGGTGTGTGTCTTAAAAATTGAATAGATTTTATCCATGAAAAAAATATTCATAAATAAATTTCTGAGAATTTTCAGTTTGTGGTTTTGTTTAAGGAAAAGAACAAAGATCAAGGAGAAATACTTTCTTTCTGTTGCTCTCTTTACCAATTCAGAAAACGTTTGCCCCATTTTTATGAACATCATGCTTCTAAAAAGCCTTAATATTTTGGGAAACAATACATTCTTCCACATGTTGGCTCTTGACCAACAATATAAATAAATTATCATCCATTAAATTTGTTTCAGGGTAGAACAAATAGTTCTTTTAAAACTTTACAATAAGGCTATTCAAGGTAAAGCTATATTAGTGGATTAAGAACTTTAAAAGTTACATTCAATTAATCCAAAGAATGCTAAAAATCATGTACAGTTTATTAATTCACTCAGAGGAAACAGTGAGTTTATTCAATATCTCACAAATCTGATTAACTCTTGCATTATGGGATATAGAAAATCCATATTCACATTAATGTATTGTAAGTTTTAGCCTGATGTAAAATACAGGAAATTGGAGAAAAATAGCCCTCCACAGCATTTCTACGTTCTTAAATTTTAAAAAAAAGTGCCATAAAAAATGTTAAGCAGCCTGCCAGACTTGCTCAAAATTTAGTACTGGTAGAATAAAGACTTGCCTATGATCTGTATTAATAATAAAAATAGCAATGCAGTAAAAGGACTGCAAGTCTGGTCTTTGTGACAAGAGGCCATTTTCAAAAGATGAAAGAAGTACTGGAATTGCATCTTAAGGACTATTTTAATAAATGTTACTTTCTGTCAGAAGCAGATACAAGAGCAATGGCAAAGGAGAGACAAAAAAAGGATAACCACAATCTCAGTAAGTATACGTTCATCTTCCATCTCATTAAATGGAATGTATGGAGAATGCAAAACCATGATACATTAGCTACCACATCTCTGCTCTTCTTCTAGACCAGCATCTCAGCAGGCTAATCAAATTGAACTCAGACTGCAAACACAGCCAACCATAAAGCTTTGTTTCTTGAAATTAATTTCTGTCTCTGACTTTGTCTTTCAAAATACATTGCATATTGCAATTAATTTATTTCCATATAATCTCCTGCTATTATTTTTTCACAGTAGCACACTTTACTTGATGTTTTCTCTAAGAAATACAGTGCAAAGCAGACAAGAAAGGAGTAAGATTATGAGAAAAACAACAATGAAAATCCAGTCTTCACACATTATTTACTTAAGCACCAAAGCAAGAGGCTCTCTCTCTTTATGGGTAACAGGGAAGGAAAAAGTTTGCATAGGATCAGACAACTTCTGAGTGGTTGCTAAACTCTTAAACTTATTGAAATTGTATGTCACCAAAGGAGATGAGTGCAGGACTGTGTGAGACTCAACAGTGTTCTGACTGCCACACAAGCCCCATAACCCCTGTCATCAGGGATACACTTCTTTATGGACAACAGTCCAGCTAGGTGCAGATGATAGGCACCTTGGTTCTAGAGGAACAGCCTTAGAACACAGTGAAATTCATAGTTCAGTGTCTAAATATTTGAATTACAAAAATAAAAAAGAAATGTTTATATAGAATAGAAAAAACACATCAGTTTCATTACTGGGAGAAGATTGCCTTTAAAATGACACAATTTTTCCCTCTAAAGCATAATTTGAAACAAAGAGCCTGCAGGATTCTTTTTGGAAAGTGTTGAATAAAGCAGTTACAATTTTCAAGTTCTCTTTTCCAGTACTTCCAACAGAAATAGTATGGGTGTTGGATTCAATGATCCTTATGAATCATTTCCAACTTGAGATATCCTATAATTCTATGAATTTAAACCTAAATTGGTAATTAGTTAATAGCCAATATTTATATATTTATATATTTATATATTTATATATTTATATATTTATATATTTATATATTTATATATTTATATATTTATATATTTATATATATATATATTTATATATTTATATATTTATATATTTATATATTTATTCTCTTACTTTTATCTTGTTTCTCTGGGTATTCCAGTAATCAAAGAGAGATTTATGGCTTTACTTGCATGAAATTACACACCTGAAAGTATACATCCAGTGTGCTAGCAATCACTGTGGACAGTCTTCTGCTACTTAAAATTTCCAGAAGGCATCCTTATATCTGTCTGTAATTTTTTTGTGGATTACAGACAGACCATGATGATTTTAGACATGTTGTTAGCATGTAATCTCTGAAATGCCATTGCAGCTGCTGCCTGTCTTGTTAGGGCAGAAATGGGGAGTTTTTCTGGACTAAGAACAGAGGTGGGTAGGAGTTATCTGGAGCTACAAGGGGAAAGAGAGGCTCATCATTACATTAAGGATGCCAGGTCTTACTATGGCCTCCATTGTTTGCTTTGGCTTATCATAGTCTTTTCTGGTCCCAGAAAAAATGTCTGAAGAACTTTCCCTCACCACTGGCAACTAAACTGAAGGCCCTGGAGATACCACTGCAGAAAGGCAGCATCTGCTTTGGCTTGGCTCCAGGTGCATACTACAGAGCTCAAAGCCTCTCTGGACATGGCTCTGCTACCTAAGGCTTGGACATAATCATGCATTGCATAAAAAGGCTTTATCAGTGTGATTTACTCTTTTATGAGCATCAGGTTTCCTAGTGATCAGTTTTTGAAAGCTGATTGGAATTATACAAACTTTCAATTTTCACATTGAATTACGGTCTACATTTCACAGAAATGTTCTTGTACATTCTAATAACAAGGAGTAATAAAGGCACTGGAAAAAAGTTCCTTTTGAAAGACTGTAATATTGAAAGAAACCATGAAAAGGGATTTAGATTTAAGAAGTGGAACCCCTTCATGCAACAGACAGAGTTTGAAACATTACTTAGTGTTTTTTGATGTTGGGGTTTTTTACTTCCAAACAAAGAATGTTATGTCATAATCATGTCAATGCAGTTTGAAAAATATTTTTCTGATTTGGTTTATGTACAATTTGATGCTTGAAATATTACTGATAACTCAGGATATCTCTGGAAAGGTTACAGACATACATCAGGAAAGTTCCATTGCAACATGTTTCCAAGCTTAAAAATCTCCCCCTTCCCCCAACTCATTGACACAACCACTGGAAGTTTTTTTTCAGGAAAAGATGCAAAAAATATAAAGGAAAAAAAATTCTGTAAGTGTTCGCTTGTAAGGATAATTTTTTTTCTGCCTTGTTTTACAGCTAATTTTTAGTTGACTACTTTTTGATGAATATCTTACAGAGTTTTCCACAGTGTAAATATTAATTAAACAACAACCATTATGCCATAGGACAGTATAGTTAAAGCACATTCTTCAGTTTTGTTTGCCATGCCATTATTTTGCCAACACAACTGAAATATATCTTTTAAATTTTTCAGTTGCTCTGTGTTTTTGTACACTGGGCTCTCCCACAAGCTCCAGCACATCCATTCCAATGCAATGCAGGGGTTCACTAAGCATCCTCACGCAGGAGGATTACACCAGTAGAACACCAGTAGAGACTGCTGGTTTCTGACACCCAGAAGTAGCCTAATGGGACTCCATTCTCACTGAATACACTTTCTGTGTCAAAATTATATACAAGTAATTCCCCAAAGCAATGAGATGTTCTCTGGACCTATCCACTAGAAAATGTAAAGTTTCTGAAGGACCACATACACCAGCCTGGATACCAGTACAATGCTGACAAAGTCAACTGAGAGCACACAGAGAAGGTACTAATTTTAAGAGATTTATTTTCTCTTTTTTCCTTCTAACTAAACTACAAAGTGAACCAAGATACCCTACGTAGCTTGTCTTAGGAAAAGCATAAATTTTAATTCAGAAAATATATTTCATTGTTCAAACCATAGTGGGATTGTTTTCATTTTCTCTATGTTTTAAAAATCATCATAAATATTTTTTGTGCTGTCCATCACCAAAGGAAACAGATCTACAGGAGAAGAAGTGTTTTTGGGACATAATCTTGCTCTGCTTCAGTGAGGGGATATGATTGTAGTTATGTACTCTCTGTGGTTTTAAATGCTGGTAATTGTAAATAAGGGATAATGAAAATGTTTGTGATCTGTAACAGAAGTTCTGCCAGAATATAAAATTGCTGGATGAATTATCTTGTATCCCTGTTGGAGTCACCAGCAAGACTCCACTAAGCTGAAATCTCTTTTCTGTAGGAGCATGGTGGAGAAAGAATATTTAAGCACCAGGAAAAAAAAAAAATAGCTCACATTTACACAATATGTAACTATTTCATTCTCTAGAAATCTAATTGTAAATAGGGAAAAACCCTATAATTAAGGTAAGATACAAATGGTACTAATGATAGAGTTTTTCCTGGGAGTGAGTCAGAGACAGGTAGGAGCTCATGTTGGGACTGCTGTCTGAGGAAGATTTTCTCTATATATTGACTAATATGTTTTTACTAATTAAAGTGTTTTGTGTTGGATTTCTCCAAAAAATACTTCAACATAAAAACAGTAACTGTTTCTCTTTAACAGTTGAGAGAAGAAGAAGGTATAATATTAATTACCGAATCAAGGAGCTTGGCACACTCATCCCCAAGTCTAATGATCCGTGAGTTCAACTGTCTTTCCTATCATGATGTTTATGGTATTGATACAGGAAAAAAGAGACAGTTGTGTATTCTGGTTATAGGATTGGGTAGTGGGATACAAAATCCTCCATGTCAGGTCACTGGCTAAGATCAGGCTGTCGAAGTAACAAACCTTTGACAGATTTTTCGTGCCTGTTGGAAAAACTTATCTGAAAGCATAATAATACGAAAGCAATTTCAGGGTGTTTAAGAGAGACTGCCACTTCAAAGGAAAACAAACAAACAAAACCAAAACCAAACCAAAAAAAAAAAAAAAATCAAAACCAAACCAAAAAAGCGCCAAACAACAGAAAGTCCATCTCTCTGTCCTCAAGCACAATTGTGTGTTGTCTCTGGAGCAGGAAGTAGTGATGCTTTCAGCTCTTGCCAAGGCCCTCTAGTGGGATAACACAAAGTTTACGTTGTCACTGTCTGCCCTTTGACTAAGAGAAAAAACCAAACAATTTTAGAGTCTGTAGACTCTGAGCATTTTTCAAAAGTCCTCAACTCAGTGCAGGGAAAGCACCAGTCCTAAAATGCAAGGATAAAAGTAATAATTGCTATAATAATATCATTTTATACTAATGCATATACTTACAGAAACAAAAAATGCATATTGCTTGAACTGTATGTGCATTCCCTTAAAGCTTATATTTGTCATCAACAGGAAAAAAGCTGCCTTGTAAAAAAGCCCATTGCAAGATTAACAATAGCAATTCAGAGTGATTTTTAATGCAGAACTTTAGCCTTAGATTTCTCTTGTCACTCAGGGAAGACTTAAGACAATGCACCAGCATGATTGTGATGTGCATAAACTTGATTATACAGATTTTGTCTTTATCATTTGCATGTCAATACAGATGTGCATGATACTTCAAATGAAACAATCTATTGATATTCATCTTTTTTAAACGTAGGACTAAGAAACCTTTGATTACATTAAGGATTTCTGCAACAATACAAAGCCGTGTGAGACTTACACAAGTAGAAGGTTGGCTTTACTTAAAGTGAAGTCACCAGAGAGAAAGTTAACATATTGCATCCATTTTAGAGAATTCACAAACTCAGCTCCTTCTGTAGCATCCACCAGAGACTGGAAAAATGGGCATGTTCTTTTATTATTAGTATGGAATTAGGTGTTAAAGCTGAATTAAAATAAAAAGCGCTTTAAGTACCTAAATAAAGTTTTGGACATGTGATCCATTGCAAGCAGAAACTGATATAAATGTTTTAATTTTGCTGTGCATCTTTCAATATTCAATACCATTTGGGCAAGTAATTGAAACATTTCTCAGAAAAACAGTGGATGGCACTGTTGGTTTGCAGCTATAAAGCAAAAATAGAAACTGGTTATATTGCAATTATAGACGGGCATGGGTCTATAAAAAAAGTTCCACTTTTTGATTGCCTATAAAGGTGTTTCACTTACATTTTTTGGTCTGGATCCAGGTTGAATTTGTGAACTCAATCAAAACATTAATACCTAGAGTAATCATTTAAGCTGTTCTTAAAATGATTTACCTGGACCTGCAGTTTTGCTCCAGTAAGTGGATGATGGACTTCACCCTCAGTTTTTGGTGTTGTTGCCTGATGAAAAAGTTTCAGGTATAGATTCTGAAATCATTGCCTTATCTTGTTTTAGTTTGCAAACTCATGACTGAGTCATGTGTGACCAGACCCAGAGTGATTTATGTTTACAAAATCACAAGGTGAGCTTAAGTATCTCACATTCTGAAGATTGCTGTCTTCAAAAGGCTGATAATCAGTACTCCTTTAGAAAGCAGGCCTATTGAAAAGCTTTTAAGTCAGTGCTAAGGAAAAAAAAAAGCATCAAAATGTGCAGGGCATTTGAAAAAACAGGTTGCAAATAATTTTGCTATAGCTTAGTGCAAGGATAAATTAATACAAAGAAGTGTAAGCACCTTTTTTATATCTGTATTTTTAGGTGGAAATATATTAATTTGAACTTTTTTTTTTGTTGGCTGAGCAGATCAAAATTATTGTTACCATTTGGTATAGTCTTGTTTTGCCAAATCTTAACTCAGCATCCTATTCTCTCTTTCAGTTCTTGCTTTTTACTTCAAATCACCTTACTGTGCCCCCAGTCTGCCCCCTCTTTGAAAGAAAGAGATTTATCGTGGCTTACAATACTTTATCTGTAACATTTTATCATACATAGCATTTTTACCTCATATTGATTTTAGAAGATTCTCCTTATACTGGAAACTCAGCTGTAAAAGGAGAAAGCTTACTGATGCTTAGACTAATGACAGTGGAAAAATCAGTGTCTGCATTGAAGAGCAAATACTACTATAACTAAGCCATTGTGGTTAGCATGCCTGTCCCAGATGGCTTGCTTCAAAAAGATTACATTCAGAATCAGAAACAGAAAAGGGCATTTTTTTGCCATTTGGAAACCTTTTGTGATTTATATTTTTTAGAAGGGCTGTGTGGGGTTTTTATTTCACTTTTGTTTTGTTGGTTATGTAGTGAACTTGTTTGGCTCCTGCAGAGCTTCTGCAGGGACTTTCTTTTGACTGGATTAAACCCCTATTCTTTTCACTTTTTTTTTTTTTTTTTAAATTTAATGATGAAAAGTG
Source organism: Phylloscopus whistleri (assembly GCA_017589585.1). Taxonomy (NCBI): domain Eukaryota; kingdom Metazoa; phylum Chordata; class Aves; order Passeriformes; family Phylloscopidae; genus Phylloscopus; species Phylloscopus whistleri. The sequence continues at coordinate 2,552,857 of JADMLD010001550.1, read as the reverse complement.
TGGATTACATTACATAAATGAATGGGTGTTTTAAGTTCACTTCATCAGCATTAGAAAATGAAGATAAGTATAAGTTACAAAGAACTATGACTCTTTTGTTTAATTTTCAATGCTTAGATATCCAAGTGCTAGATGATTCAGAAATGCAAATCAGTTTTACAGAATAATTCAAAAATAGAATTTTGAAAATGCCAGAAATACTCAGTCCTTTTTGCTGAAAAACTCATAACCTTCTCCTTTAATTATGCCTGCCTTTCCATTTGTGTTCAACCTTTCAGAATCCACCTTTTAGGTGGTTAACAGGATTTCTTACTGTGATGGAGTCTGGCAATGCCTACACAAGAACAGTTTAGTGGTAGTCAGACCAAAATTGCCAGAAAGCCAAACAAGAAAAAGCCCCTTCCTTCAAGCATTTTAGCAATTTTACAGAACTGGAATATTTAAGAGCACTGCTGAGGATTTGAGTTGCTCTCACTCTCTCCTTTCTGCTCTCTGCATCTATCTGTGCCTGACCTCTGCTTGAGACCCTCTAGCAGCCATCACAGACACATTTCTTGCAAAGGAAAAGCTTGTGCACGCTCATGCTGGTATAAAGTGGAAACTTGCTGCCTCTTTCAGAATAATCACTTTGCAATTGTGCAAGCCCTCAAAACAAGTACAAAGTCCTTCCAAGTACTCCTCTGAGCAAATTTCTTTAGTTTAAAGCTGATTTCTCAGAAACAGGGAAAGAAATGCTCTGCAGACACAGTTTGAACTTTGCAAATGTATTTGTTATTAGTAACTGCCCTGTGTCTGGCAAACTCTGTAACTATTACACTCTCTCAAACACTGCTTTTATTAATTAGTTCTAATCTTAGATGACCAGATGCTCCCACCCTTCCTATAGGAGTTCAACTTCTGTAAATTAGGGAAGCTCCTTTGACTTCAACAAAGTTAAATTAATGGAAATGAGATGGAGATCAGTCTCTTTTCTATGTTTTGTTTCTCCAAAATGGGAAACTCTACTTGGTGAGAGATACATGTTTTGTTCTGGGCATCTGAGTTTTTTAGAGATTCAGATGTTAAAGTTAGAAGGAGACAGGATTCAGAGATCAATAAAACATAATGTGTTTTTTTACTTTTTTTAAAATTTTCCGTACAAATCTTGTTATTTTTGGTAAACCTCTGTTAATTAAATTCACTAACACACTTGCTAGAAAACTTCAAATTAGTCTACACACAGGAACAAAGAAGCAATGCTCCTTTGTAAGAGGCCATTTCTGATGACCAGACTGGCAAAACATCTTACTGCTCTCAAATGACTTGGCTTGGATGTAGAATTTCCCGTGTATTTCAGTATTTACAGAATAGTGCCATGCATATATTTAATAAAAAATCAAGACTAAGAAAAACAAAAACCAAATAAAAAGAAAAATAGTAAATTAACAGAGCTAAAAAATCAAAATGAAGAAAATAATTCCTGCCATATCTGAAGATCAGTAGGTCTATATCTAAGTTTTTAGGATCAAAACAGTTAAGAATGCAAGTATTGTGTCTGTTTTTATACAGAAGCTTCCAATTAAATGAGTAAAAACTGCTAGTGATTTCTCAGTTTTTAAAGGTTCTAAAAATGTGTTTGTAGACTTTTCATTTGAGTTTTTATCTCTAAGAGGAATCTACAAATGTCTAAAAGGCAAAACCTACAGTTTCCTAGTGACATTTTTATAACTTTTCAGGTAGTTTTATTTAGAATTCATTGTTTTCAGAGAAATAACAGAAACCAAATAACTGATCAGAGAATTTCTGAATTCTTCTTATGCACTTGTGCTTTGAGTTAATCTGTTTTCAAATACTGAGTTGTTTTTTCATCCCATCATAGACAAACCTGCTTGCCTGCCCGACATGCAGAGCTAGATGAATTTCAGACTGCTGGTGTGCAGGAATCTCACCTTTACCAGCCCAGATTTCCCTCCATCCTCACCAGTTGCGTTGTTGCTCTTCCAGCCCTGCACATCTGCACAGAGCCTCTGCTGCTCTGCAGAGCTGTCCTGTGACTGCTGTGTGGTGCTCTGGGCTAGAACGAATGAAGAGTGCCTATGATGCAGGAGCAGCACAGACACCTTCAGTATTTTCCTTAGATCCTGGTAAAGAGAGACACGGAGTGAAACACACGTTGACTTCTAAGGTCACCAGCTGCTCCTTTGCTGTGTTGCCTTCAGACACTGGAAGGTTGAACTTCAATATTCCTCATTTAATAAGACACCAACCAGTTTATGTACATATGAGAAGGGATGTAGAAGCCATATGTGGGGTATGCACACATGCACAGACACACACGTGTACACAGGCTAAAGAACAATCTCAAACAACAGTAGTAACCACTGCATTTTTATCCTAGCTCTCCACTACAGTTTTGCCTCTCAGATCTGTAAATATTACCACAAGAGAAATCTATCCATATGTATCTCATGCAAAAGCTGACCAGGTCCAACTCTCTGGCAGTTTGAATTCAGGAATTAGGCTTTCAGTGAAGATGTATTTAAAATTATGAAAAAAATCATTACCATAGAAATAAAAACTAAAACTATCAAGGAAACATGAACTAAAAGTAAGCCATGTCAAAAAGTGATATTAAGTATAACAATTAAGTGTAACAGGAATTAATTTTATCAAAAAATATTCCAAATACAGTCATGAATATATGACTTATTCATTTTTCAATCAGAAAAATTAACCCAAAAAAACTGTCTGATTTTGAATTCATAAAATTTTATAACTGACATGAATTCTTTTTGTGAATTCAATATGAAATATTTTCTTAATATGTGATATATTCAATTTTTTTTCTGCTGCTGTTACATTTCCTCAATTATTTCCATATTTTCCAGCTTTGGATTTATTTCTAATTTCATAGTACTGTATCTTTGGGTTTGGACCATCAGTTCAAACCTGTTTTAATTTTGTTTTTAGTACTTATTAGAGACTAACCTCTTTGTCAAGGCAGATTGTTTTTCTCCATATAGCACATATAGCTCATATCTGAGATGGGAGTGAAGAATCCCAGCTTGAAAAGTATGAATGGTCTGGCATAGACAGACACTTTACTGCCTTTCAAACTCCACTGCAATTTAGTCATAAGCAGGGACCTCTCAGTGTTTCACCTAACTTTCCAAAGATGTGTGAAGAAAGTGAAACTGTGACATGGTGATGGCCATCAAAGATTTGTCCAGAAAATGTGCATACTAAAAGCTTCCTTAATCTTTACAGTTTGAACCTAGGTAAGCCATTTGGGAGGAGAAAGTCCTCTCCTAGGAGGGAGCCCATGGGATGCTGGCAAGAAATTCTGTCCTCCTACCGGCCCAAGAGGTACAGGGACAGGAAGGAGAAGGCAGAGGAACTGCCAGCAGATTATTCAGCCATTATGAGGGAGATGTATTCTGCTTTTAGCTCCCAGTCCCACCTCTGCTCCAGCTTTTTTGAGCAGGCAATGTCTAAATCAGAATACATACCCAATTATGTTTTGGCTCTGTAGACAGTAGGGTTGTAGACAGCAATTATTTTCTCTCTGACCTCCTCACCTTCAAATCCCCAAAGCTGTACATTTCTGACCTGCAGCACTGAGAGGAGGAGATTCCCAGTATACTACAGCCTCACAGTTTGTGTGCTGTCCAGAGAGAACTGACATTTGAATTTGAGCACTCTTGGATCAAAAAAATGTTACTCCCAAATCTCCAGCAAATTATCTGAATTCTATGGTATGGTTAAACACTGTGATGCTTTATCACAAATAATTTTGTGTATTCTTTTTAATGTCTCAAAGTTATCGGCTCCATCAGGTTTTATCCCTAGTAAAGCATCAGGAAAAGCTGGGTGGTCTGGGTTCCTAAATCCTGTACCTGCCTGGCTTTTGCACTATCAGAAGAAAAATAACTGCAGAAATCTCTAAGGGTGCTTAGCCTCATGAGGGGAAATGTAGGGAAATGAAGTACCAACCTCTTCACTCTTGTGACCACTGATGGGACTCAAGGAAATTACATGAGGCTGAGTCAGAGGAGGTTTAGGCTGGATATCAGGAAAAGGTTTTCACCTGGTGGGTAGCTGAGCACTGGAAACAGGTTCTCCAGGGAAGTGGTCACAGCACCATGCCTGGCAGAGTTCAAGGAGTGTTTGGACAATGCAACACATGGTGTGATTCTAGAAGTGTCCTGTGCAAGGCCAGGAGTTGGACTCACTAATCCTGGTGGATGCTTTCCAACTCAGTGTGTTCTATGATTCTATGAATAAGAGAAAGTGATAATAGCCAGGCATAGAATTTATATTTTTTCACTCTGTAGATGACAGCTTGTAAATATATGTCTTTGGAATAGGTATGAAAAAAATGCTTGTCCCACTCAACATCAGATTCTCACTTGTTTTAACAGCTTTTCTTTCTCACAGTTGTGTTTGGGACCAAAAGCTTGGCCAACCATCTTCTCAGCGTAAGCAATCTTGCAGTGAAGTAGATAGTGTGGATAAAGCCCATATATCTGATATTTAATGCAGTGAGCCCATCCTGCATAATAAAATACTGAAATTTATTAGAAATTAAACATTTTCAGCAAAATTCATTCTTGTTCCAAGACCTTAGTTAAAGCAATGCATGAAAATTTGATAAATGGATACATGAAAGTCTTTGGACAGTTTAATTTGAACAAGTGTTTAGTTGCTAGTAAGGCTGCATGTAAGCTGTGAGTCAAACCACGATTTCCTGAATGATGGGCAGGTTTAATCTAATTTTTTTGCAAAGCTTTTATTTTGAGTTTGGGTCTGCATGTAGCTGTAGATTTTAACTTGCTTTTTATATTGTTTCAAGATTTTTGAACATGATTTTTGCCATTCCCTAGTCATTATGGTTATGAAAGTGTGATTTTTCTGGTCTGTCATCAATGAGGAGTGGCATTCAGCACAGATCATTTTTTTCTCTACAAGCATAAAAGCAACCTCATTAGTAAGTCAGGTAAAAGGAGTAGTATATTCAAAATGATCTTTAAAAATTTAGGCTTAAGTCCTCAGTAATGTATATTTCCTAGTTCATTAATGCAGAAATACTGCACATAGATTTTAATCTTAGAGTTAATAATAAAAGCAATTTTCACTAAAAATATAAAAACTGTAATGGTAGAATCATGATATTGCATTTAGCTCTCCCACAAAAAGTCACTTTATTACTTTCTTTTGACACTTATTTTCATTCTGGGATTAATTTTACTATATAAGGGCTTCTTAACTATTCTATTAAAATTTCCATTCAGAAGCAATAATATCTAAGAGTGAATAATAGTCATGTAAATCATTATTTCATATTAATGTAAAAGATTTTGTAAGTTCTTATGAATTCTGCTGACATGCACAATTGTGAAAAGGTTATCTCTACATTCTGCAGTGATATGCGCTGGAACAAAGGAACTATTTTAAAAGCATCAGTAGAGTACATCAAGTGGCTACAAAAAGAACAACAGAGAGCCAGAGAATTAGAACACAGGCAGAAGAAATTAGAGCATGCTAACAGAAGACTTCTACTCCGAATTCAGGTTTGTATAAGTGTTGCCATGAACTACAAAGCTTTCTCAGTACTTATCCCTCATCAAATTTTGTTAATCTATATAATTTTTCTTCAAATTATGTTTATTAAAAATAAATTGACTTTGCCTATTTATTTCTCTGTATATTGGGGAAGGGGTATTTTTTAGATTTCCAGGAAATTTCTTTGATAATTATACCTTACATAAAGTAACTAGTGGAAAAATAATAAAGTACTTGTAAAAACAGTTTCATTACGTATGTGTTAGAAACAAAGACAGACAAAAAAAAAAAAAAGGAAATAAGTATATTCCTGCAGCCAAAAATCAATACTAGACACAAAATTCCCTTCAGTATTTTAATTTTCCCTTTCAAACTATTTAGTGCATTACACTTTCCCAGTAAGAGTGTCTTATGTTATAGCTGCTTTTGACACAAAGAGGCAGAATATAACCCTTCATGGCTTGAAAAGCATGATTCTAATATAGACACACCCCCACGGAAATGGGATGGATGGATAGGTAGATAGACATAAAACTGATTGTCTTACATACCTTGATTTACTCATATATCTGTATAATATAAGCATTACCAAGTAAAGAATCTTCTTTTTCTCTGGGTAACAGTTTTATAATGAACTATCAAGTTGCAACATTCTTCTCCTACTTTCATTGGGTTCAGTATGCAATGGTTTTAGAGACGCTGCCCTACCTCTTCTGTTTCTGTAGAATAGTTGCTTAATGGCAGAAAGGGATATAAAAACACTTGAGTGGCAAATTTTCTAGATTAAATATTTAATATTTTAAAATTTAATTTCACAACTGGGCAATAGGTATAATAAATACATTTTCATGCATGATTTGTATACTTTCTGCAATTGTTCTGAAGAGACTGTTTTCTCTTTTTAAATTGTTGCCTAATTATTTTTGTTTGAAATGTTAGGAACTGGAGATTCAGGCACGTGCACACGGCCTTCCGGTCATGTCTTCGCTCAGTGCAGTCGATTTAGCTGCACAGGTCATCAAGCAACAGTCTTATCCAGAGGAGAACTCTGTAGACTACTCTCAACAAATGCCTCTGGTACATGGACAAAATTCTGATGTCTGCAATGGATCTACAGCCTTTTCTGATCCACTTTCACACTTCACGGATTTGTCCTTCAGCGCGGCGTTGAAAGAAGAACAACGACTAGAGGAAATTCTGTTGGATGAGACAGTGTCGCCATTTGGGACAGACCCACTCTTGTCCTCCACATCTCCAGCTGCATCAAAAGAGAGCAGCAGGAGAAGCAGCTTTAGCACAGATGATGGAGATGATTTATAAAAGCAGAAAGGGTCTCATACTTCCCTATCACAGTGTTAAAAGACTGAACTGAACGTAGGTGTGGTGTTTGCTCTTATTTTAAATACCTATAAGGAGAGACACTGTAAAAATCAATTACTACATGACAGGGGTTTCAATCAGCCCTTACTTCAAAAGAAAATAAGATGGACATGAACTCATATCACTCTGCCCCAAATTCACCCTCTGTTCACAGCCTACATTTGCATAAATCTCTCTTCACTGGAATATTTTTACTATGACTTCATGACTTTTTATAGTACTATGAAAATGGTTACCACAAAAGGTATACCCATGTTGCAAAACTGTATTCAAACTCTTTTCAATCTGCTTACACTTCTCTGCTACAAATATGAGTTTTAGTCATTTGCTAATTTCTTTATTTTTTTATAACTAAAAATTCTACAAAATGTGAAGCAACAGAGAACTATTTAAGCTGGGAACTGTAGAGATGTTACAGGTTTTAAAATCTAAAAAAGTCAGATGGTAATGCTTTCACACATGAAGTTTAAACTGTGTGGGCTTCTCTTTAAAAGGAGAAAATCCATTAAGCTTTCCATGGAATGCCATTAGTTTTTTTTAATTTCATTTGTAGAAAAAGAACACTCTTTAAAGTATATTCTTTAATGACACAGAAGAAAAATGGAAACTAACATAATGATGGGGATTCAAATGAACTCAGACAGAAAAAGACACAGCATTGCAGCAGAAAGGCTGTGGATATACAAGACAGCACAGACACTCCATGTTACAGTTAGCACAATTTGAAACAAGCACTACTTGTGACAGTGCTATGTCAGCTACTTATTCCAAGAATATTCAAACTGTGTCCTTTTTTATGTGGAAGAAATTGGAATTCAGATACTGAATTCACACACTGGGCTGTTGGATGACACTTTCAGTGTCCTTTGACAGCACAGTGAGGTTTTTCCAAAGGGACTCTATCCATACATGTGCTTTTGATCCATTTGGAAGCAGAGGGAAATGACAAGACTCCCATTGCACACACTATAAACAACAAGAATTTAATTTCATATTTGGCTTGGACTCCCTGCAGAAAACCTGGAAAGGAAGACTTCTCAAACTGAAGGGAATATTCAGAAACACTGATGTGATGCACTACCTCTCACAACCAGCTTGCTAGGAGGGGGCATTCAGAAAACTCACTTCTATACATAGTGAAACTCTGGAGAGTGATGTACTTAATGTTCCTGAAGAACATTAAGTGCAATCATTCCAATTGTAATAATAAAACATGGGAAAATAAACTGGAACAAGTTCTTCATAGCTCTCCTTCAATCAAAGCCAAAAGATCACATGAGGGAGTTGTTATGGTTTAACCCCAGGCAGCAACCAAGCTCACACAGCCACTTGAGCACTGCCCTGCCAGAGTGACTGGGGAAAGAATTGGAGGAGTAAAATCTGGAAGGCTCTTGGGTTGAGATAAAGACAGTTTAATAGGGAAAGCAAAAGCTGTGCACAAAAGTGAAGCAGAACAAGCAATTAATTCACTGCTTCCCATGGGCAGGCAGCTGTTCAGCCATCTCCAGGAGAGCAGAGCCCCATCACGTGTAATGGTGACTTGGGAAGTCAAATGCCATCACTCCAAAATCTCCAGCCCTTCCTCCTTCTTCCCCCCACTTTATATTCTAAGCATGATTTGATGTGGTGTGGAATATTCCTTGGTCAGCTGGGGTCACCTGTCCTGGCTGTGTCTCCTCCCAACCTCCCAGGCACCCCCAATGTCCTTGTCAGTGTGTCAGTGGGAAAAGCAGAGAAGGCCTTGGCTGTGTAAGCCCTGCTCAGCAACAACAAAAACATTTCTGTCCAGCACAAATCCGAAATACAGCCTCATACTTACCACTATGAAGAAAATTAACTCTACCCCAGTGGAAAACACCACAGGAGTTCCATAATGATTCAGAGTATGTTTCAAAAGTGTTTATTAATTTTGCTGTCATTGAGCCTGCCTCACTCCAGAAGTGTCACAGGTTTGAAAACAATAAGAAACGATTAAAGTGGATTACTTTTTGAATGAACATTTTAAGTTTTTAAAATCACACTATCCAAAACCAGAGCAATTGTTTCTTACTATTGCCTCTTTTGTTATTGCTACCCGGGCCCTCCTAACAGTCATTGTGAGGTTTCTGTTCCTGCCAGGTCACAGCACATACCTGACCAACCCTGGCACTGTCACAATAGTTTCATTATTGGAAAATTAGCTGGATAATAAATCACACCCAGATGGCTATGAAAGATGATGGTGTGTCCAATTTCACAAGAATATTTATAATTTTAGGAATCTCAAGGTTTTCTATGAGTTTGTGCAAACTACTTGGATGTAAGGTGACCTGTAAACACAGATCTGACCATTAGAAGAGGCTTTGATACACTTACACTTCATGGATAAAAAAAGACAACAGAGAGGGTTCTGGTAATTTTCTTTTGTTTTGGTTTGGTGTTTTCATTTGTCTTTTTATTTGTTTGTTGTGTTTAGTTTCATTTCAATTTGTTTGTTTGGGCTTTCTTGTTTTTTGTTTTTTTTTTTTCTGACCACCATATTAATTGGATTAATTAAAAGAGGAACCACTTTGTCATAGTTTTGTCAAAGATAATTGATTGCTAATATTGACATCTGAATCCAAAACGTGATGAATTAAAAGTAACCTTTATGCCCATATTATGTCTAGAGTAGTATGAGCATTGTCCATTTCAGCTGAAAAAAGGAAGGGTTATTTGGTTGATATCAAATGCCATTTGTCCTTGTACTGCAGTTTCTACTACATTACTTTTAAATACACCAGTGTGGATTGCTCATAATGGAGAAAAAGAAATTAAATATGAATGTATTACATGATTTTCCCATTGAACTTTTACATGTGAGTTAGACCATACTTCTGAACTGTACTGACTTTAAATAACATCCTGAATTTCATCACTTTTATAAGCACTGTTCTAAAAAAACATTATAGTGCATCCATTAATTTTTTTAAGTTGATTTTCATTCTTCTGACAATTGCTTCAGTCTAAAGCACAAGAATTTTTCTTTCTCTTCTTGCATGAGAAACTTGAGGTAGTCAATGCTCTTTTTGCAAGGCACTGTATTGCATCTATCATTAAACATATTCAAGCTGTCTTCCTTCACACAAAACACCCTTGCCCAAAACAATAAATGCATCAATCCTTCTAGGTGTTTATTATGGCAATGGTATTTCACCAACATTGCATTTTTTCTAGTAGGAAGTCATCATAATTCGTGTTTCACCTGATAATTACAGCCTGGATTACAGGTTCACCCTTGAAATCAAATGGTGGTACAGAGTGCAGAACCAGACTAGGACATTCTGGGGATTAATAGGTGCTACTGAAGGTATTTAGGAGATGCATGTGCTGGTAGTCACATCCCAGACTTTCTGGAGAAAACACTCCCTCTCCCACCACAGACTTGGAAATGGTGCTGTGAAGCTGAGAGGACTTCTAGGGCAGAGCCAAGCCCAGTCCTACCAGCTTCTGCAGGGGAAAGGGATTTCATAACTACAGGGACAAACCCTGACATTTTCTGTCAGGCAGAATTTCTTTCCTGTCCATGCAAGTTTTATTGGGCTGAGTTGTGGTGCAAGCAAAATACATTTTTTAGCTATTTCCAGCAGAGATCTGTTTAGTGAAATCTCATGAAAGAGATGTATAATACGCCCGTGCCTCTGGGCCTAGAAAAGAATTTGAAGTCTTACAGATCTTGCCCTCAAGCAGGGCAGGGGGTAGAAGAACTGGCTATTTTTTGTCAAGATGTATTAAATGAGGAGTTATTGCTTGTTTTCAGTAGCAGCTGTTCAAAGCTGGTGGACATATTCCAACAGAATCCACAAAACAGCAGACTGATAATTACACAAAAGTAAAGGGAGCTGAAATATTAACATCCTGTTTAATTCATGACATGAATATAGATGCTATACTAAGAAAAGAAAACTAAATTATTTCATTGTGCATAGCATGGCTAGTGTGAAAAGCTACAGTAAGTGCAAACAGTTTTAACAAACAGGAACTCAGTTGCTTTGTACAATAAAATAACTAAATAGAATTCAGTCGCTTAATCTTAATAAGAACATTGATATTATAATACTTCCTGAATTTAATAGAACTGTATATATGAATGGAGGATGTAAAATTATTGTAATTTAAAATTATGTTAAGTCTCTTAGATAAGTAAAGGCATTTACATTGCTATTATGAGACTGTAGAATATTTTTATAATAATTGCTATTTTTCATTGTTAACCATATAGTATCTTGTTTTCTAAGTCATTGTATGCAGACAGAATGTACTTTATTACACACTATATATGCAATCTTTTTACAATTACATTTTATACCTGCTGGAATTTTATGCTTATTGTATGAATATAATTAAAGGACTGAAATGAAAACATCTTTTTATATGTCCCTTGTCAAACTTCACTGTCCAGACCCTCAAAAATGCCACCAAAAGGTAATATAGTAACATCCAGTAAGAACATCTGAGATACCTAACAGACAAAACACTTCACAACTGCTAAACATTTAGTCCATTATGATGCATCATGATCCAGTAGCATCCCATTAATAAAAATAATTGATACATTCTTTAATATGGTCTCCTGCCATCTGCTTATTCCTGCTGCTAAGGCTTTGATTTATGGAAAGTGTTTTCAGAATGTTGCAAAATTGCTAGCAGGCATGATGATATCAGTTAAATCACTAAGAAGCTCTACAAAAACCTTTTAATGTACTAGATGTTCCCCAGACAATCTAGGATAAACAGAATATTGTATTTTAAGATGTAAAACATTTTTAAAGCCGATAATTAGCTGGCATTTGGCACTAAAAGATACTCACTTAAGGAAGTAAGTAAGGATTCAGATTTCATTTTGAATTCCTAATAACAAAAGTGCTGCCTTCTTTAGAAGATATTTGGTGCTTTCTGTGCATGAAATGATGTAAAAGTTGTTGAGTAGTAATACAAATTTCAACAATAGTTTTGTAATAGTTTATAATTTCATTTAAAAGTCCTCATTGTTTGTGGACATCAGATAAACACTTTATTTGTACTAAAGACTTCTTCAGTCTCTTTATTTTGTCAAATCATTAAGACACCCCTATCAGTATTAAAATTGAATATTATTATAAATATTATTTAAAGTTCAGTGGTTATCTATAGAAAGAAGCTTTGTTTTTTACATATTTATTATGTACTTAGGATTTGACCATAAAAGGTACTCAGCTCCTTTGTGAAGGGACTGAGAGCCCCCACTCTGCTTTGTAGAAAGCCAATGCTTATCCTGTTTAGGACTCAGACAGTTAACAATTAAATAAACAACATCAGAAAAAAAATAAATCAGAAGTTATTTCAGAGATTACAAAAGCCCTATGTGATGCACTGCTTGATTAAAAGTAGTGAGGTTTGCAACTGACAGACAAACAGATTTAATGTCAGCATCGTTTGTAGTGACAACCAATGGGAGATTAGAGGAAAATGTATGAAGTTGTGGTAATAATCAGATCAAAAGTCTAATTATAAAAGAGACTGCAGCAGTGAAGTATGCTAAGGCTTATTGGTTAAATCACTGGTACCCATCAAGTTAAATATATATCAGTTTCATTAATTGGCAACCACAAGACAAGTGTTCTATATTCAGGGTGGTGATGATTTTGATATAATCCACCACATTGTGGTTAAGTATATGATTCATGTAATAAGAAGAAGGTGCCTCCAGGCTATTGTTCCTACCATGGATTAAAATTTACATATTGCTTCTCCTTATGTCAAAACATCTGGTGCCTGCAAATGCTAACATTTCGTTAAAAAGTTTCACAAGATAGGAAAAGTGGATTGGAAACATTGCCTGTGAATCATTCAAGCATTATAATGGAATAAGAAGCTGAGTTATGAACAGGCAGATTGAACAGTAGTACAGTCAAAGAGATTCATATGCTTATGAGCTCAAGACAACACTTTGTATAAGAATGGCAAATGCCTCAAATCCTAGAAATAGCCAGAGATTTTTTTTCAAATGTCACTGAGATAGACAATCTCGGGTCTATCCAAACTGCATTCTCCTGCCCAAACAAGATCCCTGTATCTACGCATAGGTACTGAGGTGTTAAGATTTTGTCTAATACATACATTTAATTCATGCACTTTAAGATGCTGGCATCCTTACCTGCCATGAAGTTTCCTCAGAAAATTTCGTGACTCTTATATTTACTTTCCTATTTTACAGCAGTATATTTCAGGGTTAAATCTCAAAAGATTTCACTGGCAAATTATCTTAATTATCTTGCCTCTCTGGAAAACCTATCAGTCCTTGCATTAGCACCTAGACCTAGACTTGAGACCTTTTTCCCTTTGATTTCCAGGTGGGACTTAGGATGGTAATTTTCAGTTATTTAAACTTTTTTTTTAATGTTAGGTTTTCAAGAAAGCTACACATCAGAGATAGCTGTGATTAGCAGATACATTTCTGTTGGCACCTTTCCTCTATGTGAAAGGAGGTAATAAACAGTGTTTTCTGTGAAGGGCCTTGATTCAAGTTATATCATATCTATTAATTTTCTGGAATCAATGCATAAATATTCTTAGATAGATATTTTGCTTGCAAAAGAGGAAGTAGTGGTTCCTCAAAGTGCTTTTGAATTTTTAAAACATACTCCTTGGATAAAGAATTTACTTTCAGGCTTCTAGAATTCTAAAATGTAGCATTTATGCAGCCTGTGTCACCACCCAGTGACACCTCTGGGATGTCTCAGGACCACGTGTCTGTGAAACCGAGGCAACAGTGACAGCATTCACTCCATTCTGCAAGCAGTCCCACTGCCAGCAGACTCAAATGAACCAAGCCTCTGGTGGTGAGCCCCATGGTCCCATCTCTCCAGGGAAGGACACCTCTTCCCAGTCTCACTTTCCATCTGGATTTCTTCTTCAGATGGCTGGTCACAGGCCTCCTAATCATCCTGCCTCAAAAGAGCTGGGTCACTTTTCAACCCTGTTGACAACCGAAAGGTTCTAAATCTGTAAGTATAATACTGATATTACACAATCTGGTATTGGCCTGTGGTGTGTTTTCTTCTGATTCTAGTCCCTCAGATGGTTTATCCTGCAGCCCCTCCTCCTTCCTTGTGTGCTTGGTTTAGTCCTTACTACATTCCTTTATGCAGCTGTTGTTCACCCTTTGGATCCACCCTGTGTTCCCAGTTGTGCCACCCATCTGTCAATCCTACCCTGTGCCAGTCCCTCCCACTCTGGAATTCGCCTGATCTTGGACACCCCAGGGGCTGGTTCAGGTTATTCCCCACCCTTTGTGTTCCCCATTGGTCTCTGTAAACCCCACACTATGATCCTACCCTAAGTGTGCCTGACTGGCTAAGAATTAGTACCCTCCCCTGAGACCTCCCCGGTTTATAAATCACTGTAAGGCTTGTGCCTGGGGTCTCTGCCTCTCCCCATCCTCCGAGTTAAGCTGGCTTTGGGTTTGTGTTAAAAAATTCATTCCTTGGTGTGGTAAGTGGAGCCTGTCTCGTAATTTCCTCCCCCGATGGTGTGGTGGGTGCCAGGGACACTCAGGAACCAGGGGGAGGTGTCAGGGCCCTGGGCTAGGACTGCGATTGCGACATCGGCCCGTGATAGCGAGCCAGGATTTGGCAACATACTCGTTATAAATGAAATGAGCCAATTTATCGATAAAAGAATTCATTGAAAATTGAAATGGAAAAGATTGAGAAAAGCCACAAGCAAAGTCAGTGTCGAGCCCGGGATGGACACTGGGTGAACCACAGACACGGCCTCCATCGCACCGAGTCCCACAGAGTTCACAAAGGCTGCGCTGTCCAGCTGGTTTTTATACAGTGTTTCGCTGTCCAGTGTGTTCCAGTCTTTTGTCTCCTTTGTGTTAGATACATATTCGTGTATCCTTGTTTTCCTGCTGCCGGTCTGCTGAAGGAGGATGCCGTGAGTTGATTTATGTGGGAACCTGGTATTGGGATGCACGGCCTTGACGATGCTGATAAGATTCATATCAGTCATTAGTCACTGGGTTGTTGGCAGACCCATCGGTGGTGAAGGCCCATCTCCTCTCGGTGCCAACCCTTCTTTCTTCTGTTAATGTTCCCTCCAGAGTTGGCAGAGGTTTCACAATTCCTGAGTGTCTTTAGTTTCTATGCTAATAGGGTTTCCTTGGGTGCTGGCAGCAGTTTCACAATTCCAGGGTGCCTTTAGTTTTTAAGCCTACATGACTTTATAATATACATTTACAATAAAACCGAATTATTTTACAACATTTATCACAATACTTGAGCTCTTCTGCAGACCTCCCAGACTTCTGAGCCCAAGGAGATTTGAACAAGAGGGCAGCCAAAATCTCAGACCAAGAGCACTTCCTCCTAAAAACCTGCCGAGAACATTAGTTTTGTTAATGGTGGTTAACAGGAGTTTTGGTTGGTTTTAATTTTTAAGTATTTTACTGAAAAAACCACATTTGTACATTGTAGTTACTTGTAAAGGACCTGTCCTCAGTTCCCAAAGATTCAAAATTATTTAATGCTTAGAATTTGACAAAAATCTGTTAGCTAAAGTATTTTACATACTGTCCCAGGAGTAGGTTGAGTTGAAGGAAATATTTCTTTTAAAAACCTAATGTGACAACCTTTAAAGTTCCCAAAACAGTATCTTTTTTATCAATTAGTTGTTCTGTGACATGTGCACTTCCTATTGTCATTAGGGAGAGGAACCTCAGAAAAGAAAAAAAAAAAGTCAGTTACTTGGAAAGTAAAGGGAATAACAAAACTAAGTGCAGAAGTACCATTCCATCATTTCCTCTGGAAAACAATTTCTATTGTAGAACAGTTAATATACACAGCTGGCTTGTTATTAAAACAAACTGACACAAAGCAATTTAGTCTTACTGCAAAGTAAAGTTAGCATGGTCAATTTTAAGCATGGACCAGAGAACTGACTCCTGCAATAAGCACCCAAGGGACAGTGTCTCCACTTGGAAATTTACACTCTAAATTACATTAAATTTGAGTTCCCCTTTTGCAGTGGGCAGAGAATCCTTTGGGCAAGTGAAAGCAAAACATGAGACAACTGAAGTTAAGGGGCATGGAAAACAAAAGAAGGTACATTTTTGATCCCAAAGTGTCACAAATGGGATTTTGTACACCCAAAGGAAGATCTCTGCTCAAGGGCAAATATCAACCTGAGAAGCAGGCAGAGGAGTACTAGGCTGGGCTCTGGCAGAACCTGTCCCTTCCCAAAGGAATGGGGAGCTTATTTCAGGGTATTTGCAGCTTCCAGTAGGGTAAGTTACGTGTACCTCTTCTTGCCCACTTCCCATGTTATTCTCTCCCTTCTCAAACCGTGCCTAATTCTGAAAGATAAAACATAAACTCCCCCTTCCCTTCTTCACCGCTCTTCCTCCCTAAGAGGCTGGTGAAAGTGTGAGGCGTATCAGCTCCTCCTGCTTCTCAGGGACCAGCTGCAGCTCCAGGTGAACCTGCCAGACCAGTCAGTGGTTTAACAGGTTGGAAGCCCTGAAACAGTGCCAATACACTACTGATGACAAGTATTTATGTGATTATTTTAAAGGCCAGGATGGGCTTTTACATATCTTGATCTTAAAAAGTTACCAGGCATGGGAAAAAAATACGTATTTGCCCTTTAAGCCTTGCTGTTTCAGAACTAATTCAGTTTTGATGCTCAGGATATTGAAATCCAGTAAGAAATAGATATTTGGTTCCCTTAGACACCTGAAATCCCAGTCTGGATGGTTGTTTGTGTATATGTGTATATGGCTTGTTGATAACCTTGCTGCCAAGGGACCAAGCATGCATCAAGAGCATGTTGGCTTAACTGAGGATTTCTTTCTAAATAAGGGTTCGTGCTTGCAGTTTCAAAATTATTTTTGGATAGTTAAGAAAAATACAGTTATTGCTGCTACCATGACCCTCATGCCCTGTTTTGAACATTGAAGTAACACAGAGAATTAAGTAAATTTCACAATAAAATATTTGCAAAAATGTACCTGTTTGGACTTTCCCCTTCAAAGCCCATTTCCTGAAGCAGATGTCTGAAATTAGAATACAGGCTATGAATTTCTTTCTTTCTTTGCTTAAAGTGTTTTTTGCTAGATGCCAGTAGCAGCCAAAAAATGTAAAAGTAGAAACAGGCAGTGGTGTGATTTACAGGCAGTGATGTGATTTACAGCCAAATCAGACTTCTGTATATACTCTGAAATATGGACACAGATTTTGTGTACAGAAATAATTAAGGTCCTAAGTGTTCTCCTCAAATTCAATCTGCTGGGATGTAGAGCAAAGATGTTACTCAGAGAGCAGTACGAGGAACTGATCTTATAAAAAGCATTGCAGCTGTATCACACTTTCCAAGACTTGCTTCTTTCCTCCTTTACAAAGTAACTTCATAAACATCACATTTCTATTCCATTGTTGGAGCACATCTGCTATCAAGAAGGCTGTGGAAACTCTGTTCCCATTTAGTGCAAGGTTGCATTATCTCCTTTGTCTATAAAAGGCAGGGATACTTAGGTCTGTATTATAAATAATAATACATGTATGCAATGGATGATTCTAATGATGTAGTTCGGTTTCAGGTTTTTACTGCCATTCATAAACTGCTTCAGCAGACTTCTTGTAATTTATGATATCAATAGAGCCCCTTAAATTACATCCTAGATTCTGCCATGTATTGCCCTATGAAAGAAAATGGCTTTGTATCCAATATCAGTGTAAGAGGAGTGCTAAAGGGAGAATGAACCAAAAGTCAAGTGCCCTTTATTGAGAGCGAAAATTGCCTTCATGGTGTGCAATATGTGAGAACTGAACACTTGAAAACAACTGCTGTAATCCTCAACTTAACTGTTTGCTTTGTAGCTACGTGGAGCTCCCTAACACTGGTTTGCAATAAGCTTGTCAGAGTCACAAGAAAGGTGAGTGCATCTTTCACTGTGCTGTACTTTTTGGACCCACAGCTTTTAACTCTGAGAATGTCAGGGTCAAAATACCTGCTGAACATTTCTGAATTATCCAGTCTGATTCAGGATCTTCTATGTCTTGCAGGAACTGTCTACCATGCCATGACCTGTTGGGGGGAAGCAGAGCTCCCAGGCTGAAAATATTAGTCCTGAAGCCCGTGTTGCCCAGAGTAGTGATGGCACTTGTGAAAGAGCCAAATATTCTTGGCTGTAGCATGAATCTGCACTGACAGTTTTGAGTATTTCCAGTCTTGACCCATGTACAAGTACAAGTTGTCTTGTCTGCCTTTGTTAGGCAAGGGGATAAATCCCAATGCACCCATTAGAAGATGGATCACAGCATGGTAGGCTATTGCCTCCACAGTTGTTTCTTTTCCCCTTTATTTGTCTTCCTCCTGTAAAACCCTCTAAGGAGGTCAAGAACTGCGGGTGGTGAGGGGACTCTTCAAAACTAGCAGAGAGAACTGGCCAATTTAGCACAGAGTTATTTTAATTCAGGTGCTTTCTTCTTCTGCAATGTGTAAACCTTCCTTGAGCAGAGGACTCCTGGGGGTTGTGGCTGGAGGGGATCCATTACTGTCTTGGCTCCATCAAAGCTCTTCTGGGGACAGGGAGGTGATGTGGAGGCACTGAACCTTGCTGGGGGACAGCTCATGTGGTTCCCCACCACATGAATGCTTTTATTCCTGTCTAAGGAATTATATTCCACTGCTAAAAATCAACAGAAAACGAAGTTTAACAGAAGCTATACTTACAGAACCAGACAAGCTTCTGATTTTAGAACTGCAAGCGCATTCAGTTGTTCGTGTTTCAACAACAAAAGCCATTTGTATAAGATATTAAAGCTGGATTCCAAAGAAACACTATGGCCAGGATACTGGCAAAAATATTTGAAATGTTAGTAAGATTTTTAGTGGGTTATTTTTACCATTTGCATGTACTTCTAATTTTTCAAAATATTTAAATGCAGTTTGACCTTGATTATTACCTCTGTGGAAAGGCAACTTTAGAGATGTTCTTTTGCACAAGGTGCAAAAGACAGCCTTAGCAGATTTTATAATGGAGGGGAAATCTTGTACTTTCAAGGGTATTCAGCTGATATTGGAGGGGAATAATCAGATTTATTTTGTCTAAACAACAAAGAAGACATGAAGAAAAGACTTGTTCTGAACGTCCCATGTAAGTTTGAAAATGCTTTGTCTTGGTCTGAACCTTGACTATTAAATATACTGACACCTTGAGATCAAAATGCAGCAGATGCAAACAAGACATGGCATGTGAAAATGTCTTGGCTTTTTAGATAGTACTCTAATCCTATTGTACCTAACAATTTATATAGCAGAACATATCAACTCATAGGAATGTTATCTAGACTACTTTTTATTGCTTTTACTGTTTTATTTCTTTTTTTTCCAGTGCAATTTAATTCTAGTGGCACTGTGTAATTTTCACCAACAAAAGAAATTAAATGTATACAGTAGAAAATGGATCCTGTTTTAAAATGTTCCAACCTGTCAGATGTCCATTAATCTATATATATTCCATGTAGGAAGTAGAAAGCAATATGAGTTTTCACATTCTTTGTATTTAATATTTACCTGTGGGCATGTATAAAAAAATTCTAATAAATCCACAGCTACTTACAATTTACAGAATGGGACTAATGCTGGTAGTTGATCCTAAACTGACACAAACCAGATATTCTCTTAATGTTACTCCAAGGAATTTTAAACTGACTCTGTTAAAGCCAAGGTTATTTGCCTTGGGGATGCCTAATGGAAGGGTTATTATAACACTGTCCACAAATAGGTGTCTTGAGAGAGCCAGGGCCATAATACTTCATTGACAGCTAATAGATTGTGCTATTGCTGTATCATAGTCATCTTTAAGGCCAAAGGTCACACCTCTTCCTTAATATTTAAATAAAGATACTTGACTGGAGCAGAAAACAGCTTATTGCCAGTGATGGCTGCTGCTCAATTTACAAGAACCTTTACAAAGTCATGCTAATTCCTGGCCTCCTTAGAATGCACGATAACCTTTCATAAATCCATCTTTTCCACATGTCCTTGGAAATGACAGTTATAAAACTACAAATGATTTGTAATGCAAAATGGGACTGACAGACTTGGAGATTAGTTCTCAGTGTACTAAAATGACTAAAGACTATAGCTAACAGAAGACTTAAACTGCATCAATAAGTATCTGCCAAAACAGCTCATGAGTATCTCCAACATGTTCAGTAAAGAATAAGGAATACTCATGATTGTAATAATGACAAGTGGCAAATTTCCCTCTAAGGGTCTCAGAGCAGAACTTTGTGTCTGTGGGTCAGTCTGGAAGGCAGATTTTGAATTGCTCATGCTTCCAAGTCATCATTTCATTTGTCTGTATCTTCTCATTCATGAATATGACTTTTCATGAACCAAACAGTTTTTTATGAGATGAAATTCTATTTACATTTACACACATCACAGTTCAAATTGATTATAGAGTGTATTTAAATTTAGAAAGTGCTGCTGGAAATACATTTTGTTAAAAAAGAAATACTCATTCCACCTTTATGGAGATTATCCTCTTCAAGGTTTTGAAAGTATATACCTAACTAAGGTTTCTAAGTTTCACTAAAATACTCTATAATTTATATTTCTGAATAATTTTGTTTTCTGTTACTACAGGGGAAGCTTTATAATGCAGGGAGGAAAATTAAATATACCTATATAAAAATCCATGAATTTTTCAATAATTCCAGAAGTCTACAGAAATTAACAGAAATAACAGGTGTTTTCAGGGTTGCCTAGAAATGCAGTCTTCTACCTAAGGCAAAAATTACTTTCTAATACTAAAAAATACTAGGAGGAGACAAACCCAAGTCATATAAAGCATTAGGGTGGCACCAACAGCTCATGGAACCAGCTGTAGGAGAGCAACCTGCATTATGGCTTCTATTCATGGCCCTTTGATTTCCTCTCTTAGTTTCAAGGTACTGGCTCAACTTTTGTTCTCAGATCCTTTATCTAAAAGACTCTAATCTTGGGAAGTATCAATTTTTGGAACTTGGAAGCATTCATTGAGTTAACAAAGTATTAGGTGAAGTAAATAAGAAATGTTATCCATCAGGTTAAAGATGTATGTTATTACTAAAGTAATTTTGTTCAGCTTTTCATATTGTTAAATCAACCTGGGAAAATAATATATATTAGAACAAATTGCATAGAACAAATGTGTTCCTAGATTTTGTTCATTTGGGAATTAGTTCACATTCCTGGTTTCTACAGTGGTATTTGTAATTCCCAAGTTTTCTATGGATTATCAAAACATATTTGAGCCAATTGTCTGTTCCCACATGTTTTACCTCACCTGTACAGTTTTTCTTTCATGTCAATGATTGTTCGCCAAGACATAATGATTCCTGCTCCCACACTGAATTAGTGAAAATTATTAACCAGTCACTCTGTAGTTTACAAAGAAAAACTTATTCATATAGATATTAAGGAATGGCATTAATAAAGAAATCCATTTGAAAAGTAACTCTTCAGCTTTCAATCTATTGTTTGTGAGCCATGATCTTATTTTTCTCCTAGCTCTATTGTGTTTATTTTCAGAAAAAAAGCCTGATATTGTATTCTAAAGCTCAGACACCTGTCCTGATGTCACCTGTTATGATGAGTCAGGGACCTAAGTGAATAAAGCTTGTGCAGAAATTACTCTGCCCCATCTTTTCTTTTTATGGCATGTGTGTGACTCTTGGGGATCTCATGTGCAGGGCCATGAGTTGGATTCCATGATCATCGTGGGTCCCTTCCAACTCAGGTTATTCTGTGGTTCTGTGATTCTGTGATTGTGCTGATCCAGCTGGGAGGGCTTTTCTCAGCTGTCACTATTCATTCTCACTGCATGTCCTTTCTCCTCTTGTCTTGGACCTTCCAGCTTGCCTCTCCACATAATTTATTGCAAACCATAGGTAAACCAACAATGCCAAGACGAGGACGATGTGGATTTTAACAAGTGCTCTGAGTGTCTGAAGACCACCATGAATTTGGTAGAGATGTGCATGTTCATGAAAGGAAACTATGTGTGTGTTGGCATAACCTTGTTTTTAAATAGCTACAGAAATTTGAGAGGAAGCAACACTTCAGATGTTGGTAGTCACTCCAGGTTTCTTGGCAGGAAATCCAATGGTGGAGTGGACTCATGTGCAAGGAAAAACAGGTTCACTTGAGTGAAGCTCTGTGGAGGCTGTAGTGAAGGTGAACAGCAGCAGCCTCAGAAACAGCCACATCCACCTTGCCAGCAAATGTCTCAGTACTTGCTGCAAGCATGTGAAGCACGTACAGACCAGGGAGACAGAGGAGCAGAGGTTTGTGAACACCACAAAATGTTGCCCAGATGTTTAAAGATATTTTTAGATGCACAGTAACACTGATATAAATGCAATGATTACTGAGACATTCTTTCGTGTTTACACTGGAATATTTGTGCCTGGTGGTTTTAATAGTTATAAGAAGGACAGAAATATTTTCTAGGTGTTTCCCCTGACAATTCAAGTAATGATGATGTACACGGTTAACCTATTTCCCCAGAAAGTATACTCCCTTGCATATTTCTCTGACTTGAGGGACATAAGAACAGAGTGTTTGCCTTTATAGATGTTTAAGAAGCATGTACTCAAAAAGTAGGGAAAATAATTCTCTGATATTTTAAGTTTACAGAGGTCTATCTGTTTGTATTATCAGAAAATGCAAAATAAAAGTGTGAAAAAATACCACAGTGAGTGAATCCTCTGGTTTGGGATTCCTTAATTCCAGAGCCCAATTTCTGGACTTGCCATATGTACTTGGAGATTAAAAAGAAAGGGAGGGAGTATTGGATAGCTACATATGAAATAGTTTTACTCTGCCAACCTGTTCTAAACCTATAATTCAATTTCAGTTAGAAAATTGAAACCATGTGCCTCTTTGTTGGAATGATTGGTAAATTATACTTGATTAACCATTTTCTTCCTGCTCATCCCCAATATGGTATCTTTCCTAAATTTTTAAACATTTTTGCAGGACTAGCAATGAATCATGTTTAAAAGATCAGCACATATTTTATGCACAAAGATTGTAGTGCCAAATAAATTTCTGCAGTAGACCACCTCCAGCAATCCTCTAAATAATATTTAGAGAGGAGTCCACCTACAGGGGAAAAGTAGCCCCTGACACCTATCTGATCAGAGATGATGAGGCAATGATGATGAAGTTATTCACTAAAGTAGACTCTGCAGTTCTTCTGCCATAAGCAATATATTCAAGGAGCTGATTGATAAGACTTGTTTTCATGCAATAAACATTTGAAGGATGAAAAATGAAAATTGAAGATACACCATGTAAGAGTATATGTGATCAGAACACAAAAACAGGTGGCTGAGAGGAGATAATACAGCATATGAACTATACCATTAACTTCTCTTTTGTCTTCCAAAAGGAGAGAGAAAGCAGAAAGTAAAAAAAGGAAATCAATGTTTTACTCCCTTTTTAGTGTTCTTGCTAACTCACACCACTAAGTACTTGTTTCCTCAGTGATTGTCACCTAGAAAACAAAGTGATATGAATAAACTTGATGTTATTAAAAGGGAATCTATTGAAAAAGATAAATGCTCTCATTGCAAATTCCAAGTCCCAGGTGTCCAATTCGTGGGCTTGCTGGAATACCTACACACACGTAACAAGTGGGTCATCTTGGCAAATTGCTGAGAACTGTTGGTGAAATTCCTAAAAGAACTGTGAATAACCTGTGTGATGAATGGGGTCGAGGAATCTCATCATCTTCATATATCTGAGGACAGCTTAATTAATTCAAATGAAGAAATGAAATGTGTATGAAGGGGACTAAAGCAAAAGCTGAAAATAAAAATAGATCGGCAAAATGTTAGATCTCTCCTAGCCTCAAAAGAGATCAATTAAATCTTTACAAGAGAAAAGGCACTGAAGAGGTCTCCTGTGAAGCTAGCAAAAATCTGAAGTGTAATATTTTGGAAATACAATAAATTAAGGAGAACACAATGTGTTATTTTTATATGCTGCAGAACTCCACAGTTCCACATCCCTTTCCTTTTAAAAATGCTACCCAAATAGCTTAATACCCAAAATTCTTTGACAGAGTGTCCTGGATTTTAACACTTTCTGCCTATTGTATTTTCCATGTCTGCAGCAGTTCCAGAAATCAGTCCCTTCAGTGTTATTATTCTCCATAAATCAGAGAGGAGTGATTGATTCCTTTATAAATTATGTGTACCACATGGCAGACTGGCTGGTAAACATTGTGATAGTAAACAGGCCTTCTCTTTATACCTATATTTTTGAGAACCCTGCACAAAGAGTTTAAATTTCTGATTAACTGCTTGCTCCTTCTCTAATTAGCATTAACACTAAAAACACTATTCACTATTCATATTTGCTCATCTCCTTATCTTAGATTAACCACTGTTTAATATGTGGTTAAAATTATTCTGCACATCATCAATGATCTATGTGAAACAGCACAGAGAACAAAAGAAGCTTAATCTTCCATGAAGCTTCAGTCAAGTGAAACTGTACATAATCCAGAGACAAGTTTCTTTTTGATAACCTGCACTTAATACACAGTGCATGTCCCCCCTCTCTCTGCCCTTGCATTATTTTGAATCTGCTTATTAGAACAAAAAATAGCTCTGATTATTATTATTAGCATTTTATTAGCATTTTGCTAGGTTTCACACACTTTGGGCCTAATTGTGCCAGCTCTTTGCAGTGGGCATGACAGCCGAGCTGTGCCATGGACACAACACTGTGCTCACAGACATGGCAGCAGCAGGATCAGCACATCCAGAAAGACTTGGTGGGACCAGACTTTCAATAGTGACTGTAGCTGCAAGTGCCTTGGGACAAATTGTTGTCATTTGGGCTGCTAAGATGAAAGAGAAATCGAAAAAAGAGGCAAGATACCTCCCATAAACAAGTAAAGCAACAGGATATAAATATATGGAATTGTTCAGGTGTTCTTAATACACGTTCTTATTGGTAAGAACCTAAATTGCATCGCTAAGTCCTGTATTTTTCCAAATTCCTCACTTAACTAAGTCGGGGTCTCAACAAACAGGAGCAGTAAAACAACCCAAATTTTCTCTGACTTGAAATATTTTATATTTAAAAAAGTCACATGGGCTTTTATAGGAACTTTAATTTCTGATGTCATGTCCCGCAGCGCACTGCTACACAAGGCGGTGAATGAAAGCCCGAAACGGAGAGAAAGGCACTTTTGTCCCTTTATCCCGTGGCAGCAGCGGGATGCCGCTGGGCATTCCCACAGAGGCCCGCAGCCCCTTGCCCGGCAGCCTTCCCTCGGCGCGGGGGAGAGCTCCGGGGCGTGCGGCGGGCGCGGTGCGGTGCGCGGAGCCACGCGGTGCGCTTCGGGGCAGGGCGGGAGTTTGCACCGGGTGTTGCGGTGTGCGGAGCGGCGCGGAGCGGTGCGGGGAACCGGGCAGCGGAGCGGTGCGAGTGGTGCGGGGCAGTGGGGAGCGGTGCGGAGCGGTGCGGGGCACCGGGCAGCGGGGCAGTGGGGTGCGGGGCAGTGGGGAGCGGGGCAGTGGGGAGCGGGGCAGTGGGGAGCAGTGCGGTGCGGGGCAGTGGGTAGCAGTGGGGTGCGGGGCAGTGGGGAGCAGTGCGGTGCGGGGCAGCGGAGTGCGGGGCAGCGGAGTGCGGGGCAGTGGGGAGCGGAGCAGTGGGGACGGTGCGGAGCGGTGCGAAGCGATGCGGTGGGAGCAGTGCAGTTCGGTGCATGCGGGGCGGTTCGGCTCGGCTGGCAGCGGTGCGGAGCGGTGCGTGCGGGCCCGTGCGGGACAGAAGGAGCGGCCTGGCCCGGCCCGGCCCGGCCCGGCCCGGCCCGTCCCGGCGCGGCGCTGGCGCCGCTAGAGGTCGCTCTCGGCCCAGCTTTGCCGCTCCCGCGCCCGGTAATTATTTTACTCAAAGGATCAATTCTGCCTTTTCCATGGGAATGCCTCATTTTAAGCGGTGTGCTAGAGAAAGATATAGTGCCTCCTTAGCTTGTTCTCCTGCTGATGAGTAGAACTTGGGTTGACTGAATGAATCATCCTGGATATTTTAATACACAATGGATATACTTCGGCAGAGATGTTTGAGCTTTCACCTTGGCTTCCAAAAGGTTGAAAATTTGACCAGATAAGACAATATGCCCAGGTAAAAAAGGGCCTTACTATTGAGAGAAAGGCAGCATGAAACTTCAGACTCTCATGAGCACACCTAGGATCTGGTATATACTTCCATTCCATAACTGCAAATGTGAACCCTTCTACAGTTTTTTTGGGTTTTTTTTTTTTTGTGTTTGTTTGTTAGTTTGTTTTGTATTTTGTTTTGTTGGGGGGGGGGGTGGAAATAAAGGCTTATTTTTCCTTATAAGTTGACAGTAATGTTCTTGTGTATAACTGCTTCCACTTTCTCATGCATTTTTCTTTTAATAAAATGTGGGATATTAACTATGGTAGTCATCTTTTTTATTGTAAAATTATTATGAAAAAAAGCCCTACCAAACTTCTTTGTTTACCATGTTCTTACTGTTTTCAATGCTTTTATGATGTTGCTTTCCTTATACTTCCTACATGTATAAGGCACAACACTATCCAAAACTCACATAATGTTATGTTAATGAAAGCAAAGGCCATGGAGCAAACTGAACAAAATGCAAACACAACCCCATCCCCATGATAGAGGCAAATCATATTTGAAGAAAGCACAGCAAAGCAAACTGATGTCAGCTAAAAGGGAATTTAAAGATCCATGGGATACAAAGAATTTTCCGATTTCCAAGGCCAGTAGAGGAAGAATCTTCTTAGCACAGGGTGGGGAATGTGGGAGGTAAAGAAGAACAAATCATTGACAGTAACATGCTGAAGGAAGTCAGATTAAGGGAGGTGATTCCTGTTAAACAGAAAAAGAGACACTCTGCAACAGCAGGGGGAAACAAAAAGGGGTTTGAATTAGGAGTAGTAGGATGATACAACCTGGCCAAAATTGGGAGACAAAAAGAAACCAGAATATTGTATCGAAAAATACTGTGAACTGAGCAAGAAAGCACTGTTTTAACAGTGAGGGACTGTTACGGGGCCATAATCATACTATTCAGTCTATGCTGAAAGAATTCAAGGTGAGGTCTATTTCCTACTAACAAACTGATAAGTGGAGTTACAGTGTGAGTACATACTCCCAAAATACCTTATTGGGATTGTTAAAATGTTAGTGTGGGTCTGGATTCTGATTTCACTTATACCACTTTCACTGTAATGCAGCAGAAAATCTCACTGGAGTTACTACTTATTTACAGTCCTGTGAGATCACACTCAGGATTTTAAAAAACGAAGAGGTTCTCGGTATTCATTTTATGATTCTCAATTGCTTGTTCAGTGATGAAAAAATCTTTCTCTTAAAGATTTTAAAGGGCTTTATTTTCAAATTTCCAGCTCCATCTCCCTCACTGGTCCCAAATTTCCAGAGTGAGTGTAGAATACTATCTGCCCAATTTTGCCTCTGTTGCTATTCTGTTTTTCTAAGCACACAAAACTGTGCAGGTACTAAGCAGTAGAAAATCATGCACTCATAATTCTTAGTGTACTTATGGTGTTCAAATCTTTAACAGACCAAAACCTGAGCCGTGATACTCCTACTGCAAAGCTTTTGCAGAGCCAGACACCCTGACCAGGCTCTGGTAGGCTGATACATATTTGTGAGGCTGTTGACCTATTTTATTGAAGCTGCTGGCACCTGGTGAGACACTGTTGTTCCATCACTGCAGAGGGGAACTGAATGATGCAGCTGCCAACCTGTGTGTTTAAATTTAGGTGTTCAAGTGAAGAAAGAAGTATATTTTTGAAATCAGAGAAGACAATGCTGAGAGTAAAACCACTAGCTTGTAGAAGAGCATCACTAAACTTGGAGCTTTCCTGCAGTGAGCATCTTGACTCAGTGTGGAGAGGTAAATCCCTCCTTCCCTGACTAATGGAAATCCTGTGAGACTGAGAAGTTTGCATAGTTCTCTGAGCCTAGCAGCTGCAAGTGTCTTTCCATTATGCAGGAGGAAAGTGGTGTTAAGAAACCTTCTTCATCTTCTCCTGCATGAGGAGGTCATTTTTGTTTTGAAATCCTGGTAGACATTCAAGGCAGTTAATTTCACCATCATTTACAGTAGTTCCACATGGATCATTGTAGCCTGAGGGCTATCATTACTGCTAGGGCTTACAGAAGGGGAAAGAAAGACCAGATTCATTATTCATTTGTACTGAAGGGAGAGGGAGTGAATCCAGAGAGACAGAGTGGTCATACACAGAACCTGGTTTTCCCCATTCACAGTGTGTCCACTGGGCTGTGCCGCCTTTGGCATGCATCAGGGGTAAGAAATACATTAAGTACAAGTGTCTGCCCAATAGGCTGTGCAGCTCCAGCCCACCTCCTGGGGCAGAGCAGACCACTGCTGCTTTGGAGCAGGGACTGCAAAGTGATGGCAGAAGCTGAGAGCCCAATCCTTTCCTGTCTGGGGAAACATCCCAGCCTAGTAAATGATGGGGAAGGGCTGCCACGTCTGTAGCCAGAGCTGGACACAGCTGCCATGCTGACACAGAGAGCAGCATTTTCTTCAGCTCATGACCCAGAGTATTGCCCCTTATTTTGTCTCATAAATCCATTGCTGTTAACTGCTGCATTAAATAGACCCATGACCTCAATATTTTTAGTTCATCTTTTCCTGGACTCTGGCTTGGCTATTACTATAAATTAAGAAAATAAGAAAGGATTGTATTATCTCTGGAAGTGTCCTTGTTCTGCAGACCCCCCACCTGCTATCAGTAGTAGCTACAGCTTTCAATGAGCCTGATTCTGTGATTTCTGAGGTTTTGGGCTTGGGGTTATTGGGGGTTTAGGTTTTCTTTTACATTCATGCAGGGCAAAACATACCTGGTCAGCATGGCAGATTTACAGATGATGTTCTTTAACAGCAAAGAACAAACAGTGCTGACCAAACTCTTACCCTAGGTTACCTTTTCTGGGAAGATATTTTCCTACGTGTCGGTCCCCACTAGGGCTTCTATGTTTCTTCTTCAGGAGGATGTTTCTCAGAGTATTAGATCCCACCATGGCTTTGGTGGAGATTTCTGGGAAAGGCTGTAACTGTCAGTGTTCAAGGAAGGCTTCTGAGAAGAAGACCATCATGTACTACACTAAGTTCACTTTACCCACAGTAGAAGCTCGGCCTCTCCAGTTGCTGTGGAGAACATGTGTGGTCTGCAGACATGTCTGCATGTAAAATAAAAAAAACAGGAGAGAGAAGTTTGCAAATTAAAAAGCTCCAATGAGAATGGTACTGGGTAGGGAAAAGCATACTTGTATTTTGATGCAGAGGGATCAGTTCCAGAGGCTTAAAGTTTTTTAGGAAATCTTGGTGCTTTTGTATGCAAGTTGGTGGCCTATTCACTGCTGTATGGACTGGTAGAATTGCTTCTTTTGACATTGTTTTGGCAGGATCAGGTCAGGTATCCATCATTGAATTTCTTATTGAAATATGGGCTAAGCTTTGCAACCACCAGCCTAGAAAAAAGTCTATGTGTACAGAAACTTCTTTGCCTGGGAAATACTAGATGTCATAGGCCATGTGTAACCACCAAAGGTCCAGGATCCAATACTTATGAAGAGCTTGAGACAGAGTCCACCTTCATCTCATTTGCTGAAAGTATTATAAATTTTTACACTTAGAAGGAGTAGATTTTGTCATTGACATTCATTGTTAGTGGAAGCTACCCATTCTGCCTCTGCAAAGCAGAATATTGCCTTCTGGTCACACAGCCAAGATTTTGCAGCAAATTAGAAGGGTTTTGAACTTTGTAACTCTGCTTCACAAGGTTGTTAACAGCAACTATCAGTCAGTTTATGTTTAGGTCTGAAACAGTAGTAAGAGAATAATATTACAGCTGAGATCCACTGTGAATATAAGGAAACAAAATTCTCATGATATTAATTCTGACTTAAAGGAAGTATTTGGAGATGGCTTATTTCCCTGTATGAATTGTACTATGGAGACTCCTCACCCATCACATTTGTATTGTTTTCATGTTTTTGGGATATTATCAGCCTCTTGGGTTGGCATTAAATTTATATTTAAAGATAAATTTAAGAAAGAAGGAGAATCAGACAAAATGAACTGCTGAATTGCTGTAGAAACATCTCTCTTCAGTTTCATTTCAATTGAAAAATGTATAAAGCATGCCAGAATACTTATTTAAACTGTGGATATATGTCTGCACATTTCTTGGCACTGAGCTCTCAAAAAACTCTCTGTCAGTAGCCATCTGATACATAAATGGCTTTGTTTACAGCAAAATGCTGGCATAAATAAATAGGAATATTGAACCAGAACAATTGCCTTTAGCAGCCAGTGCTGTAAATCATACACAAGCTGTCATCACGAGTTGAAACACGTCTGCATACTGAGTACCATGTTTAGCTTGCTTAATCAGAACAATATGTAAACCGTTAGTGCATGGGAGCTTGCCAAGACAAAAGTTATTTACAAGTTGCATTTTGTGTTTCTGGAAATTTTTAACAGAGGAGAGGAGAGGAGAGGAGAGGAGAGGAGAGGAGAGGAGAGGAGAGGAGAGGAGAGGAGAGGAGAGGAGAGGAGAGGAGAGGAGAGGAGAGGAGAGGAATTTGTTTTGATATTATAAAAACTACATTGGGTAGAGTAATCAAACAAATACAGAATGTTTTCCTTGACAATACAATATCCCAGTTATGTAAATCAGAAGAGCCAATGAAGCTGTACATGCCAGCTATAATTTTGCCTGTTAAGTTTTCACTTTCACTTAAATTCAAAGGAATTAAAATAATTAAAAGCCACGTGTATTTTTCAGCTTGATTCCATTCATCAGACTCTGGTACCTTAACAGTCAGAATAACTGTTGGATATAACCTGTGGGTGTGTATAGCCTTTAGAGAATATGTACACTGGAGCAGATTCTCAGCTGTACAGATTGGATGTTTAACCTGAATTGCTGTTACTTTAGTTTGTATTCCCAAGTCTTTGTTTACAAGAAACACTAAAATCCTTTTATTTAACTGAGAGTAATAGGGAGAATGGGCTGCCATCTGTACAGCTTGATGTCACCTTAAACACTGTCCCTGATTAGGCACTGGTATATGGATTTACCTGGATACCCTTGTGTTGCTAGTGATTTGAACACTTAATATGGAAATACCTTCAGTGACTTAAGATTGTGTCTTTAGCATTGCTGGGGGATGAAGATAAGGACTAAGTGGGCTATTAGCAGCACGAGTGAGACAAAGTGTGTCCACAGAAGTTTCTGATGGCCCTTCAGAGCCTGTGTTAAAGGCTTAATTTGCTGCCAGAGTAGTATGGCCCTTGTTTCAGGCAGGAGTTGTTTTCCCAAGAGATGCAGCAATGCTGCAGCTAGACTACGGAGCAGGCCTGCCACTGGAAAAGCTGTGCAGATAAAAAAGCACAAGAGACATCCATCCTGCATGTTCTGGCTGTGCATCAGCTGCTGAAGAAGGAGAGCCAAGATCATCACCTTTAGGGATGGCAGGGTCCATGATATGTCCTAGTTCAGCCTTTGGAGAAGCAACATGTATTCCTCTGCACAGCCATCCAGGTCAACCAGAGGAAAGCAGCATTTAGGCCTCAGACTGGTTTTCCTGGTGTTAGAGCTTGGAGAGAAGAGGGAAGAAATGAGATGGAACTTTCCTGCTGCCATCAGCTGCACAAGGACCAGGCATTCAACACTAGACAAAATACTATGGTCAAGAATACAATTTCCACTGCTATGTGACCTGAAGAAACTTTCAATAACCACTCTCATTTTCATATGATAATTCTTTATCTATTTTCATGGACTATAAAGAGGCAGAACTTTAGCACAGTTTCCTGACTTAAGTATTTGCTGTTTACAAATCAGATTTTCTTTTGTTTCTGAGCATGCTGTTCCAGCAGAGAATCCTTTGTAAATCTCTAATTGCTCTGTAGGCCACACACTATCTGATCCTGGTGGTCTATGAAGAACAATAAAAATAGACTTACAATAGCCTTCTTTAAATAATGCTTGGCACTTCACCATGAACATGCATGCATTCTGAGGTTTCCATTTATTAAAAACCTAGCACTTTTTATTGAGAAAATTAATGGTTTGAAATCACAATGAAATACCACTGTTACAGCTGATCTTACCTAGAAAAATATGGCACTAAACATAATGGGAATGAACTGTTCTCTCTCCATTTTGCATACACTGCTGACATCCATATGTGGTGTTACAAAAACTGTCTTTGGCCTTTTTAGAAAAATCTTAATGTGTATTTAAATGAAAACATAAGTGGGTTACAATCCTCTGAAGTACTTTATTCAGTTAACTCTTTTTCTTTCCTCAGTAGAAAGATTTGAATTATTTTATATTGTTTTGCTCCCTGAAAATATCTAGTGTGATTACTATGATGATGCCATTTGTGCCACTCTGGGTACATTTATGTCATATTTTTCATTTATAACTCCTTGTTTCAGATTTTTATGATTAAACCATTAGGAGTCCAGTCCTGTAAAAAAGACTTAGACCTGAGTACTGGAAAAAAAAATGTGTACATGTGCTTAACTTGAGTGCTCAGCATTGTCCTTATAGTAAAGTTAAGCATGAATTCGTGACCTTCTCTGTTTTATTAGACAGGCTAACTGCAATGGGACAGCTCGGTTCATGGAATTAAGGTTGGGTGTATTTTATAAGTCCAAAGCTGGAGTTTTCTCTGGGATGAAACTATAGGATCTAAAATTCAAATGCACCTGATCTAAAGAAAAAAAAATGGAAGCAAATTGTTTCAGTTGTTACGATGTTGCATAAATGAAATATGGGAATGGTGTTATATTAGATGCCTTTTTTAGTTTATGAAACAAACAAAAAAATTGAAATTAAATTTTGCAGGTCATTAGTCTTTTAAAGGCTTAGAAGTTTAAAAGCTATTGTGAAAATGCCAGGTAACTCATATTTTTTTCAACTGGTCATTTATACACAGATACACTCACAACCTTATTTTAAAAATAATATATTTCATAACTGCTCACAGATTGTTCTGTATGTGCAGCAGCCAAATAGACATGAAATTCCAAAACTGATTTAATGGAACAGTTGTAGTCTATTGGGGTTATAATCTCCTGTCTACAGGAATTTAAATATGCATTTAAATAATAGCCCATAGTAATTCAAAGAACTCCTATGCTGTACAGAAGAAATAGAGTAGTTACTAATAGGAAGCCAGCTAAGTTATCATAAAGTTATTTGAAAAGCCCCATGGCATGTGGGTTCATAGGTCGAGGAACAATGCCATGGAAAAGCAGAGCTCGCTCCTACCTGGGCTGTCCACTTGGCTTGCAAAGGGGAGAGTCAACAGCCAGATTTTTAGCTTCCTGCTCACATTCCTCTGTGATTATTCATTCTCACAATGAGTCCTATTAAAACCAAAGGGACTCCTTGGGAGAATAGCATTACTTGCCTGTGGGTAATGGGTTCTTGATTTGACTCCAAGAAAGTAAGATTTAGCAACATTGTGCTGCCCAGCTGTGGCAAAGTGTTTTGGCAAATTGACTTATAGTCTTGGCAAATGAGACATGCTGAAAGGCACTTACACTGCTTCCAAATTAGCACATGCTTGATCATCTCTGTTCACCAAAGAGACTGTCTTCAGTAGGGCAAATATACCAAATAGGAGGTTATAGTCTTTGGAAGCATTTGGGGATGCAGTTTTCCTAGATTAATATTCCGTTTCCTCCCATTTTCTCCTTCCTTATGTATTACATGAGTTAATGGCATCTCTGAGCTTCTGTGTATTTTCTGTTTTCATCCACTGAAATCCTGAGCTTGCTGATAAACAGTCACACAGACATCTCACTAGTGTCTCAAAGACACTAGTCACAACAGTAAAGTTATTTATAAGTTTAAACCCATGAATAATGGTGCCTGTAGGATTAGTGCCTTAATTTAATTTTTTGTTGTTTGTTTAATATTTAAAATTGATTTAAGTAGTTTTTGTCATTATGATTGAACACAGGTGAAGAGAACCATTTTTGGATACTTATCTTCCTTTCATCTTTATTAAAGTTTTTCTTTTATTGAACTGGAAAAATATTAAACTTTTCACCTTAGACAGCAGGTTGAAGTATGACATTGTAATTGTAATCCAGATGGGAAACACAAGAAGACAGATAAAAGAAAATGAACTGCAAAGGAGCCCAAGCCGACGAGGTTGACAGTGCTGTAATAGTACCTTCAACTTAGTTCCAAGCTGTTTGTTTTTGCAATGAACACAAGTTTCCGTTGTAACATTTTTCTGTATGAAGAACTATGGCAATACCTTGGTTTCCATGGTGAGGTTTTACTTTTACGTACGTGTTTATCCTCAAAAAGCAGAAAACCCACCCCTTTTTCTCTCTTTTAGCACTTAATAATTGAAATCAAAGCTGATTTATTTTTTATGTCAGGGTGTCTTAAACACATTCCTCTACCAGTGAAAACTCCTGCAGTATTACAGTCATTACTGTAAGCAGTCTATTCTAAACATTATTTCAGGAAAAAAATTCCAGGTTTGAAAACTTGAGAGTGCCCTGCCTTTCCTCCCCCAGATTCAATTAACTCCAGTCGGTATCAGGGTTAAACTTTCAAACTATTTCAGGGCACACCGCCCTACACACAAAGCTTTTGGCTTCATTAATATGATATGCAAGAGATGCAGCATTTTTTTTTCTTGCCAGTGACCACAGAATACTTGGAAGAGCGAAATGTCTTATGAAATTAAGCATTTTGGAAACAGAAGTGCTCTGTCTTCACCTGGCTTGCAACACTTTGCATCTACACGGCAGCACTGTTATTTTTGACTCCTCCACAACAGAACTGAAAATAGTAAATAAACTAGGATGGCCAATGTGTCAGGTTTTTATGCCCCAAAACCACCCTTAACCTGGTATTTTGCTAACTTTTCTCAAGTGAAAAAAAGTTAGAAACTCAATCCAAAACAATTTTTCCATTCCCAGGTTCCCAAGCTGATGTGTTTTATTAGCAGAGCTTTGTATGTAAGAGGAAAGATACCCTGGTGAAATATGTTGTCTAATTAGTTTTAAATCTAAAGCACCAAGGAAATGTGACATAATTAAGTATACAAATGCTGCTTGAACCTAAACAGTTCTTACAGAGATTGAGGTAACATCAGAGTGATACCTTCAGAAATGCATTAAGTGGCAGTGAACAAGGTCTGGATGCTATGTATAGCATCTGGAGTGGGTGGGTCCCCCTTAGGGGATTTAGTATGTGTCCTTAGTGTTTACAGCATTCTTCATGATTCCCTGTGTTTCTCAACAAAACTGAAAAAAGGATCCTCTAAATCCATGACAAGCTGATGCCATAAACCAGTGCTGAGATGCCTGGCCAAACTGGTAGAGCAGACTGGGATTTGGGAGGATGTCACCGTGCGGTGACGGTGACGGGTACGGTGTGCACATGCAGCCACTTTTTAACTTCATGGCTGTGAGCCATTACAGCACACTCCAAATTCAGTGGGCTTCCTAAGTGCAATGCAACTGGAGATGACTATCAGGAAGGTAAGAATTATAGAGGCCTTAGTGAGAGTTGTCACAGGTGAAAAATCAGAGGTGCTTCTGTCACTGTTCTCTTTCTGGCCTGCAGAGCTGAGCTGAGGAATGGCCGGGCCTCCCACAGCATAAGAGCTGCAGTGCTGTGCAGTCAGGGCTCCTCACTGTGAAGGGAAGGGCATGGCTAGCACAGCAGCTTCTCTGGCCTGTTTCACTGCCTCTTGCCAACCCCTCCAGACCTCTGGAGAAGGGAATTACGTGTGGATGAGAAGAAAGCAGCAATGAAATGCTGAGATCTGCACTGATGGAACTGCTGCCTGTGCAGAAGTCAAGGGGGGTGAGATACCTTTGCTTTTCTCCTCAAACATCTCCTTCCAGATGTAGAATGCTGAAGCAAACTTCTCTTTCTGAGTGGCCTCTGTGAGGACCCTGTCTCTTTATGGTGCAGCTCCACCGAGAGTGGTTTTCCACTTCTTTGGGGGATCAAATATTCTAATTTTTGTTTCTTTGTTTCTGATTTCTTGAGAGCAGAATTTGTACACTGT
Organism: Phylloscopus whistleri; assembly: GCA_017589585.1. Taxonomy (NCBI): domain Eukaryota; kingdom Metazoa; phylum Chordata; class Aves; order Passeriformes; family Phylloscopidae; genus Phylloscopus; species Phylloscopus whistleri. The sequence continues at coordinate 2,516,752 of JADMLD010001550.1, read as the reverse complement.
TATGGATTTAGGAGTAAAGAAACAAAAGCTGTTGAAAATATAGATCGATCATCAGATTTATACCCAAGTGAAAAGACAGCTAAACAGATGCACATACATATATTACACAGTTCCCACCCACATTGGTAGCAATATATTGGTGGACAATGAGGGAGTATGGAATATCATTAAATGTTGGGCAGACCAAACACACATATATACATCTATACAATTAAATACACATATATACATCTATGTATAAAAAGTGTAGAATTTGTGCATGTGGAGTGAGCAGCTGAGGTTTCTGAAAGCAGTATCTAAGTAAATTTTTCCAAAACTTATTTTACTCTTCATTATTCTCAGTTTAACTCTCTCCATTCTTTGTTTTCATATAACTTAATAAAGACAACATTTTTGCTTTCTGGTAACATATTTGCTAATGATACGTACAGGTAGTTCAGTCTAGGCCCTGGGCATTTCTTCTGGATTTATTTATCTTCCATTGTAGAGCAGTGGTGGTCTTTCATATATGCACTAATAATGTTTACATTTCTAAAATGGAATGCAGACTTTCACTTGAGGTAAAAGATCACAAGGTCAAGGAAACTCAGAGATTAGATCTTCTGCCTAAGTAGGCTGCAACCTAGTAATACTTTGGAGATCTTGATAGCTATTGTTAATACCCTCCCACAGAGCCAGAGGCCAAGGCCTTTTTTAGGACCAGCATTTTTCTTAAAACTACCTTCTAAAATTTCTTTCAATAACACACTCACACCAGTGAAACCACAACTAACATCACTAGCTGTTGGGAGTATGACCATATTTCAGGTTCATGTTACAGCCTCAGCCTGATCCAGGCCTTGTAGGAAGGGAGGCCATTTCTCCAGCTGCCCACTCACACCTCCTGCCCACTGCTAATGGAAATGCATTGGTGACCATGAAACAACAAATGTTATTAAACTCACTAGTGGCATAGGCAGGTCAAACGTGTGATGGTGATTTTTAGTAGAGCAAACTCACCTATCAACAGCTAGGAAATGAAGAAAGTGAAAGTCAACACCTTCGAGATTGGGCTGTTTGGGTAGCAATGTCCCTAAACAATTAAGTTTGACAAGCTGCAGCAAATCTCTGGAGGTAGGTTAACTCACAAGTTTTGGATTAATTGGTGGTTACATTTAATTCATTCAGATATGACAAGACTAAATTAGTAAAATTACTGGGGCTAATGTTCAAATATTCTTTCCTAGGAAGACTTTTTGGACTGGATAAACATTGAGCATCATCCCCATACTGTGCATGTCGTTTCCAAAAGGAGTCCAAGTAAATCTTTTCCTCTCAGCTCCTGTACTATTGCTTTGGTATTGAAACTTGTAGGCCCTGTTCAGCCAAGTTTACCTTTGTGCCTGTGCCTAAGAGAAGAACTTGAGTTTAACCTTCTCTGTTGGACTGTAGTGTCTGTAATAGTTGAAGACTGTAAGAGAGGCAAAGTAAATGGAAGATGTTGCATCTGTTATTAGAGAATCAAAGATAGTTGAAAGATATAGAAGATGTAGAATAGTTTCTGCTACTTTTGCTTTATTCTTTCAAAGCAAACAAAGAAAAAAACAACCACTAGTGGAAAAATATATTTTAAAAATGAGAATGAAAAGATTTGCCTACATTATCAGTTTTTGACTGAAGTATTTTGACTTTTTTTTTTTTACCTGAAATAGTATTTCTAGTTTTTCACCTGAAAACAACTGTTTGTTTTGAGTAATATCAATCTGCTTCGCATTTAGAGAGCCTCATGGAAATGATAGTTCTTAGACTCTTACACCCTCTTTCTTCCCTTTCTTATGGTTTACAGTTAGACCACTTGTCTCATGGTCAGCAGTTGCCACTCCCTAGTAATGAATTATTACAATACTCAAAAGAGAATTTGTAAATTCCCCAGCTGGCAATATGCCCTTGTTGCTGGGCTTTGTGTAGGAATTTTTCTTTCTGCAGTGCTGAGAAAGGAAAACATTTCTTTTCCTGTGGTAAATCTGCAAAACTACTTGCTCGTTCCCCTGAACTTCTCTGTGTCTCTTTGCAGAAAGATCCTTCTTTGTCTTGCAAGGTGCTGTGTATTTCTTGTGGTCCCCATAAATCTAAAATCAGTTTTCTTTTTTACTGAAGGACATGTAAGGGATACTGTGTGTGGATGTTTCAGCTGTGTAACTCTAGACAGATCACAGAGGTGTCATCCAAATGTGCAGCCATTTATTGGCTAAACAGGAGAAAATGGCTCCTATAAATGGTGAATGAAATGGAGGCTATTAACCTTCCTGGAACCAAGTCCATGGCTACAGAATGTATGCAGCCTGATGGAGATGAGAAAGACAGACAGGATGCCTGGGAAAAATCAGTGGCATTTATTTAGTTGCAGTCATAATGACAATGGAGCCAAAATCAGTCACTGCAAACCCAGACAACTTCGAACTTGAGTTCTGATTCCAGCCAGTTTCTAAAAATAACATGAAAGCTGTGGTGAAAACTGATAAAAGCTTAGAAATACCAAACTACAGCCGGTCACTGGGCTTGATTCACTGCTATAGTAAAGCCCCTTTAAATATCTTTGGCAGGGCAAAGGGGCTTTTAAGTGAGTGTGAATTATATGGTTAAATACTTGCAGGTGATTTATCGTAGCTTGTATTGCTGTATAGGGTTATGAAATATATATTTTCTAGTCCTGTTTTCCTGAGTGTGCAGGTCTAAGGAACTCATGTGTTTGCAGGATAGCTGCAGCTGGAACACACAGAATGAGGCATGCTGTGGGGGACTCAAGCTTAAAACAAACCCTCAAACTTCTCAGTATACAATATTGCAGTATACCAAAATATATTGCTATTTACAGGGAATTGTGTGCATTAAGTACAAATTAAAAATATTAATAAGAAATTCAGAGCTCTTTCTATGTAGGTTTCTAAGTCTGGCAACAGTAATTGTACATTTATACATAAAATTAGAGACACATACTCTTCAGAGAGCTCTTTTTTAAAGTCGGCAAAAGCCCGAATTTCCCTCTATAAATGCTATCTAATTAAATGATTTTGCCTTAGTTTTAACATGATTAGGTAAATTGCCCTGGCAATATTTTTGTCTGGGTTCCACCTAATCTAATTTTAAATAGCAATAATTGGTGATTTTCTAGATCAAGGGTTGTACTCAGATCAATGACAGTTACTTGTGTATATTGATTACTAACCATGCCTATGAAAATATCATTTGTTACTTTAGTAATGATGGTAGAAAGAACAAGCTAACTCCAAACTGAAAGGAGATCAATGTGTTGCATGTAGATAAAAAGAAGCATGTTACCTGAGAGAGCATCAATTTTTCATGGACTGTGGACAAAGCATGGAAAAAAAAAAAAAAGGAATTCTGCGGGTCACACACTTAATTACTGAGGTCTTGTATTATTTTCTTCTAGCATAAGAATGAATTAAGTTCATTTTTTTTTTCAGTCACAGAGGAAGAGGAAATTCTCTAAGCCATGCTGGAATACATGAGGGCATATCCATTAAATGTGAAGATGGGTGCTGTGGTATCACACTCATACTCATTGGTTTAGAAACAGAGGCTGGTGTATGATACCATAATAAATACTCCTAGGCAGACATGCTAAACCAGCCAGGGGTGAACAGCTTATGCACATAAGCATCCCAATTGTGTCCAGGCCTACAGGAGTAGCTCGCTTCTCCCCTTTCCCTCAGACATATGAAGTTAGAAGTAAAGTATTCATATTTAAAAAGAACACCTAATTAAAAAAGTGTAACCTATTGGAATAATAATAACAAACATACTTCCTTGCAAGCACATATTTCAGACTGTTTCTTCCCCTACTCTGATCCTAGCACTGAGGTGGATTTGCAGATCATAGCAGATTGGTTTTCCTCCTGCAAATGTGCAATAGAAGAAGGATTTAGTCCACATATCAATGGCACTTTCTGCAGTTTAAGGAAGGATGAGATATCCTACAAGGGAAATGGATGTGAAGGACAAAGTACATGTTGTGCAGAGCTGCTCTGCTGAAGCGCAGAGCAACCCAGGGGTGAGGGAAAGGAGTTTGCCAAGCAGAGGAGCTGCAGATGCCCTAGGGCCACAAGGGAGAACTCTCAATCCCTGCAGATCCATGTTGCCAGCTGGCTCTGGGCAGTCACAGGGAAAGCCCACTGCTTGCTCTGTGCTGAACGGGAGAGAATGAAGGAGTGATCTCATGTACCTGGAGAGTGACCTGGTGGAAACCTCCCAAAGCCAAATTCTGTACAGTTTTGGAGCTATGGCCTTTTGCCTGTCTTAGTTGTCCTTTCTGGTACACAGGTGGCAAACTCCCACAGGTTAGGCTGTGTTACTAGACCAGGAGATGGTAATTCTTCCTTCTTTTTGTGACACTAATAAAGGTTCCAGTCTACAGGGACTTAGCTCGTCCCTGATAATCATAATTCCCTGATGAACTCCAGACTTACCTACTGGGATCTTTAGGAAGTTACTCAAGTCTAACGTAACAAAATGTTTTTTGTGGTGCTCTAATCTTGAGGAAAACATGCAGGTATTACACTCAGTGAAGAAGTCATGAACTGAGAGTCCAAATTCTTAGCCTGTTTCTGATTACTTTTCTGTCTGATCTTATGACATTTCTGTAGCATTTCTTTCACATTGTGTTGTTGTGAAATGTATGGAATACAGTGGCAAAAGATTTGCTTTCTTACTTTTGCATGAATATTCAATTATTTTTCCCCTCCAAACAGGGAAGGGAAGGGAAGGGAAGGGAAGGGAAGGGAAGGGAAGGGAAGGGAAGGGAAGGGAAGGGAAGGGAAGGGAAGGGAAGGGAAGGGAAGGGAAGGGAAGGGAAGGGAAGGGAAGGGAAGGGAAGAGAAGAGAAGGGAAAACTTTTTGGAATGAATTTAGGAATATTGACTGTTGTCTGAGCTTAAGGTGCAAGATAAAAGAGAAAATCTTTTATTGATTCCACATTATTATTTTATCCTGTGATTCTGTAACCCCACTTGTGGTGTTTTAATTAATTTGTAAATTTGGCAATGATAAGTGAAATTATAGGTGTTATTAAAATCAGAATAAATGGAATAGTTTTCAGTCATATAGCATAAAGGATTTCCACCTTACAAGCTGACATAATCCTAAATAGCCTGTATCTCTTCTCAGATTTGCTTTTGACAAAAGAAATACAGAACAAAAATAAGTAGAGGTTTCTATTTTATTAGTGAAGACAATCATGTAGACACAGAGTTTACAGATTATTCATTACCATTTCAAATAAATGGTCTTCCACAATGTTACTTTCCTAAAATATTTTGGATGGATGTAAAAAGTCAACTGCATTTACCCACAGATAAAAAAAAGAGAAGTTGAAAACTTGAATGCTACTGTAGCTCAGAGAACTTCTAGCTAAAAGTAAACAAGCTACCTCCAATGTTAATCTTTTATTTGTTTTTAAAAATTGAAGAAAGTCATAAAAACAACTCACAAAGAGGAATTTGGCATCTGGGCAAAGTGAAGGAGTGAGATCCTCATCAGAAAAGAAAGAAGTGTTGATATTAGCCAACTAAACTGAATTCATGCTGATTTATTTTTCTGCTGCTGTTTTTTTTTTCCTTTGCTTCCAAGCGTTAGGCAAATACTAGTTTTCTGTTTTGTTTCAAGCAAGATGATTAAATGTAGACAGTAGCTAGCTTGCTAAAGGAAACATTGTCTCAGACAATTAGCACCCTTATTATATGGTTCAGATTTTAAATCAAAATTAGAAATAAGTCTGTCACCCTATTGTCTATGAACCACAGGGCAATTTTTACATGCACAAACACTGATTAGCATTTCACTTGAATTTGTTAATTTAATTAGTTTTTTCAGGTATTTTAAATATTGTTTGAGCAGAAGTCCTGTATTTAATGCTTTCATGTGAAGGTCATATGGCCAAATCATGTTTTGCCAGGTGGACTGTCTACAGTGCTCAGAGTCTTGATAAAAACCAGCTGCAATGGTCTGATACTGGTTGAGACTCAAAAATCAGACTGTGCAAACAAATATACCTTGGCCCTAGATACTTGCCACATCTGCCAACAATTAGTTATATATCTGGACTAGAAAGGGGCACAGAATAAACAAGATCTGATTTCAGAATAAGCAAATAAACAAGGAGCTCTGCATCATTATTCATCTAGTGGATGTGGAATAACATAAGTTGCAGGCTTAGGTTCCCAGCTGTCAATCCTTGAGGTTTAGTGAGAAGTATTAGGTAACAGAATATCTGATTGACAAATACTTTGCAGATGCTCTGGAGCACATTATCTCACCTGCTTGCTGACTCCAGAGTGCCACCCAAACACTCAGCCAGGGTGCTCCTGGGAGGCAGATGCTAGGGGCCAGCTGGCTGTGGGAGGAGAAAGAGCCACTTCTAAAGAGCTTCTCATGATGAATTTTTAGGGATTCTACAAATGGTGGTGGCATTATGCCAGAAGTGTCCAAGGCATCTGTCTTTTCAGAATTAGATGAGAATCTAAAACAAATAAATGCTAATATTTTGAAGCCTGAAGGAGTTTTTTAAACCAAGTGTTTTATGAGGATTGAAGGAAGGAGGGAAGCTGAAAATCAGTGAAAATTCTGAGGTTTCCTGGCTTGCAAAGTTAAGTTGCTGTGTAAAGAAACCATGAATCCTGAATCTGATCTTGCAAAAAAAAAATATTCCAAGTTTTGAATATATTTCAAAATATTTTGATCGGTTGCTTGAGAGCATGAAAATGAAACAATGTGGAGTTTATGTAACAAAGAAGCATTTAATGACTATAAAATTGACAAATAATAGGTCATGTTTAATATTTAGACAAAGCAAGGCTTTCTCATATGGCATTTCACTTAAAAGATTATATTCAACTAAAATCAAAGCAGGAAAGGAATTTTACTGCCTGTATATAGTGTGGGATACAATATAATGATCTTCATTCAAACTCCAAATCATTAAAACTCTTTAACTGGTGACCAGGGAGGACTTCAGATTCAGGTCCAACAGCAGCAAAAATATGAATAAGATCTATGGTTTAATTGAATCAGTCATTCTAAACCTTAATACACAAATGGCAGGACAAAATCAGCAATGTGGAAAAATAAGTTTTCACTCTGAAGTATAGCATTTTGTTTTGAATAATTCTTAAAATCAGCTGTGTTGGAGAAAACACAGGAAGACTCTGCACCCTGTCAGGTCTCTCTGATACCCCAACTTAATTCTCTCTAGAGAACCCTCTGATAGTTGGAAACAAGCAGTAACCTGCTAACAAAAGAGAGTGAGCTACTGCTCCCTTGCACAATGCAATTCTTGCAGTGGACCAGGACCAGAGTTCAGAGCAAACCAAGAGTCGATATTCTGATGCCTGATCTAAATGGCATATGAAAAAAGGCATCTTTGTGTTTAAGGGATGGGAATTAATGAACTTGTTTTTCTCATCCCTAGATTGATAATGGTCATATAATCCTACATTCCACTGAAATCAGCTTCAAGATTTTAGCTGATTCTGGCCAATTTTCAGTCAGGCTTGCAGACAGGAAACATGCAGAGGTTTGTAAGGGTATAAGTTATTTTTCCTAAGCTTTGGGGAAATCAATTTTTGTTCAGAATACCCATGAATTAGGACATATGCCTTAAAGGGACCTCAAAAATTATCTTCTGTCCCTTTGTACAATGTGAGAGTCACTGCAGAAGCTCAAAATGACCCATTTAGGTTTTGTGGGATAACCAGGCTTGAGAGCTGCAGTCATTTTGCTTTCTCATGGATTAGAAAGAAGAATATGTCCTGGCCAATAATAATGCAGTCATGTCCAAAAGGAAAACTAAGAGCTTTCCTCAGAAACACAAATTTCAGAGAGGAGAATAAGATACCTCTCCTCCACAACCTCAGATAGCTGTATTCAAATTCCAGAGCTCACAAGAAGATGAAATAGCATAAAACCTGAATTCTAATCATACTTTACATTGCCTTAAAAACTCACATATATACAATGGAATATTTTGTCTGAGTTAATTAAAAACCACTCTTTTCATCTTATTAACTATGCTTAACCAAACCAGTTGAAAGTTGCTTAAAAATATGAAATAGGAAAGGAACTCATTAAAAAGTGAATTAGCATTTCACTGATTTGAGTTTAATATGATTGCATTTATACAGTACAGAAAAATTACCACTTTATTAGAAGTCATTTGTATACTTAACTGCTGTATGAATTCACCTTTGATGTAGTAGAATATTATTTGTATTAACTGTTAAATATTATAAGGCAATTAGTCTTGCTCTGTTCTGCTTCTAAATAGTGAATTATTAGATGAACCTGATATGATGCAAGTCTTATGATTTGTGGCCCAAAAATCTCCATTAATCTATTGGGATATGTCTCTGCAGTAGCTTATCCTTATGGCAGAGAAATTATTATTTTAGGAAAAGTCTTGAGAACCTGTTGCTGATATGACAGAACTCTAAAGCCTAGTTTTTCTCTCTGATCAGTCCAAGAATCTGGAGAATGTCTGCGAGAAAGTTGGCACGATGTTTCTTCTGGGAAAAGCATTGTGGCTGAGTAACAGTGTGCACATAAGCTGTCCCAACACCTGAATGCTCCAGGGAAGGGTTTTGTTTTTTTTTTTTTTCTGAATTTAGTGTCCTAAAATAAAATTATGGTGGGAAAAACAAGAGTATAAATATATTTTTCATATATCTAGAGGATATGTAATCAGCTTTGTGTTCTAGTCCTTCCTGATTCTTGAAAAGGTAGAAAAGTATTTCTAAACCACATTTCAACGTCATCTCTTGTCTTGTTCAGGACTTCAAGTGGTGTCAGAGCAAAATGCACCAGAGTGATGTTAATTTGCCTTTTAAAATGAAGTCAGAATTCTCCCTTGAGTCCTGCCATATTTCATTTAAAGGTCACAGCATCTTTACATTCAAAGCAAAGAAGAAGGAAGGAAGGAAGGAAGGAAGGAAGGAAGGAAGGAAGGAAGGAAGGAAGGAAGGAAGGAAGGAAGGGGGATATGAAAAGAGGCAGAGGAGTGAAGAGGAAGAGGGAAGGAAGGAAAGAAAAAGAACATTTCACAACACTTTTGCTTTTTGAGCTACTCACAAAAGGTTGAACAGATTCAGAAGATTCTCTTCTGGCATTGTTGGTCTAAATATTCATACTATTTTCAATGACCAAGTGCTCATTCAGAGAATGTTGCATTCTTTTCTCTTTGAACAGTACTGCAGTCTCTTAAAAGGATAGTCCCTTCCTGTCCAGGGCTAAGGAGTTTGGAAGGTGCTCTACATTGACTGTTGGTTTTAAGTGAAGGTCATACAGAAGAGCATGCTTCGTAAATAATCTTCCAAATATCTGTTTCATTCCTAATTTACAAGGGGTTGAAACACTAGAAGCTGATTTCCATGTTCATTCACTTTTTGTTTCCCTTAGAATTTAATCTAAATCTTGCCAGGTTTCATTTGCACCATACTAATTTTACCATATGCCTACTTTATAAGGAAATGTGATAGGGAATCACAATTTATTCCCACAAGTCATTCAAAAAATTGAATTTTTCAAAGATTTCAATCCTTAGCAATGTTTAGCCAATTTCAGAAAGACAATTTACATGGGAAAATCCCAAACTGTTACTTTTCATCTGAGCCAACATTTTTTTTAGTATCTAAGACCTATATTTTAAAAATGTAGAAGTGTAATCAGTTGCACCTGCCATCATATTCTGCATTTCAACAAAGTTTGGTATTGTTTGAAACAATGCTTTTGTCCCAGTCCTGCAAGAAAAAAATGAAAGCCTTAGGAATATTATCTAACTAGACAACAAGTCTGTTGGTCTATCTAGGTGCATATGGCTCCTATGCCTCCAAGGATCCCTTTTAGCTTTTTAAAAGGAGGTAAAAATCCTAAATTTCTGTTATCCTTTTTTTTTTTCTCAGTGTTGAAGCAGTTTATAAGTTTGTGTATGCCTGTGTACATTAGTCAGCTGTGGATGCATACTTGAGTAAGATAATGGGTTCATTAAGGACAGCTGAATTGAAAAAGTATGCACACCTCATTTTTAAAGCCCCCTTTCATTTACATGATTGATGTGAATGAATTCACAGGATCTCCCATGATCCTTAAGACCTCATTTTCCAGGGCTTGCAAGCCTTTGCTTGTAGAATGAGATGTTTATTTCTGAAGGGGAAAGTAGAATCTCTCAGATAACTTTCCATTCCTGGAGGAGACTGTAAGTATCAGGATGGGATTTTATCTTAGAATTTTAAGGATGTTAGGATGGAGAATGCCAGCTTGCAAAGTAGATCACCAGTTGTGTTCACAGGGAACTGTGTTGTTTAAGAATGGCCTGCTGCCTTCTGCCACAGGAGACCTTTGATGGAGAGAAGCTGTCATCTTTTCTGGGCTCTTATGGAACCACAAAGCCTGTGGAGTTACTGTGCTCTCTATGGCAATCTCAGACATGAGGTTTAACATAAGGCACAAATTTCTGGAAATAATAAATGTGATACATATATCACATATATGTATATACTAGACTAAAAGTTTTGATAGCCATCAGTGGTGAGTATTCTGAGGATGAAGATTAATTTAGTCAAAGGCATATTCCCTCAGTAGTGAGATATGCTGCAGAAGAAGAAAATGCAGAAGCTCGTGTCTTTATATGAATTTCACTCTTGGCACACTATCAAGCACAATGAGAAGGAAAAATCTCAGTGGAAAGAATAAAAAGCTTGCAGACCTCCCCCCCCCAGCCCTTCTTCACTGCCCAAATCGGTTTTTACTATTTAAATATGGAAAAGCAAATCTCTGAATACATTATAAAAGAAGGTGTTGAGAGAAGATTAATAAAATGTGTGTCATCTTCTGCATTCATGGCTTCTATTGCAGAGGGATCTGCAGACCGTAGTGCACACTTGTCATCTTTTCCCTAGACATAAAATAGTAAGGAAGGCATAGATTAGAACTAAACATGTTTTGATTCTAGTCACTTGCATACAAATGTGTGTTGATGATGCAGCACTGCTTATAGTGAATCTGTTACAGAGTTAACTTTCTTGTTTGTTACCGGTTTAGTAATAATATATGTGTGTTAAACAGAAATAAGGTTGTGGTTTTGGAGCATCATTCAAATTCATCAGACTGTGTCCATCTTCCAATACCATCTTTGCTTTGAACTAAAACTTTTCTTTTTCAGATGATTTCTGTGAGAATTCTTACAGTGTTGCAGCAGTATATTCCTGTATGATATTCAGAACCCCTAAATAGGGAAATTATAGTACTTGTCAAATTGATGTTCAAGCACCACTGTGCTTCTGTGGGATCGTTTTCCTTTACTTTGTTAATTTTTGTTTCCAAAGGTAAAGTCATGTTTGTATCAAGTTGAGCTGAAGATATTTATTATCTCAGTATGTTAAGTAAAACAGCCAAAGTGTATAAAGGCAGATTATTGGCTGAATCTTTTGCAATCAATTTACAGTCTCAGAAGGAAACTTTTTTCTCTTTTCAATTCTTTGTAAAGCCATGTGTAATAACCTTGTTTTCTGAAAAGCATGTGCCAACAATTGCTAGTGTGATCATATATTATTAGTGTAACTAAGCTGAAAACCAGGCATAGGTTTAAATTCTTTCTTCTATTGTAGGCTGCTTTGTCTAGAACATGGATGGGGGCTGACTGCTGCATCTATACACACCCAGCTCTCTGAAACTGCCCCCTTGTCCTTGAGAGCCCCTTGGCTCTTTCTTCTTAACTGGACTGGAGATAAAAATCTTTGTGGGTTGGTACTTGGGCAGGGAATTACTGTATTTCACCAAGGTGTATTGAAGAAATAGTAATAGTGGGTATTCTGAGTTCATTGCTTACTCTCCTGGTTCTGAATTTGCTTTGCTTTTTCTGGACCTGTCAATCCTCCATTTTGGAATTAAAATGCAGGAGGTTTGATATTGCTCCTCAATCTCATTAGCAGTAGAATTAAGTCATTTGATAGACATGGAGCTTTACTTTATAGACAGAGGTTATTTAATTCTGTTTAATGATTTTATTCTTCTAAACGACATTAATAAGAATTCATATTTGAAAATTATACAAAATTAAAAGTTGTTGCAAATAAATGTAAGGACAGAAAAATAACACAAGATCTACAAAATTTGGTAAAATGCAGTAAAAATAAGTTCACATAGGTGAAAGACAAAACAGAAAAATACAAAGTAGCTCATTATGAGTTGAAGAGAATATGAAATGGAGGTATTCACCAGGAAGGTAATACTTGAAAACCAAATGGGTCACAAGGACCTATTCTGAGATATTACAGTATACTTGTTGAACTTACAATATGGTACAATGGAAAAAAAATCCAAAGAGTAGTTGTTCCTGTGAATCTGATTTTGATAGAAAAAAATCCTTTTTGTCCTTTTGCACCTCCAGAATATCTTAAGACAAAGACATTGTCTCTTTTAAGTATTTTATTCTATCCCAATTAAAACCTCAGAATTTCCACAAAAGAGGAACTTTTTAACATTTTACATAAGAAAAGGAATAAAACACGTATAATTGTTCTTCCTGCCAGTTTGTATGGCTAATGCTCTTTTGAGAAGTTTTAACTGCTTTGTTTGCTTATGTAATAAGGATTTTATCAAGGGTTGCCTGAAGATAAAAGTGGTAGTTTACTAGTTTCTAAAGTCCAACCCGAAAACAGGATTAACCAGGCTGTTTTAACCATAGTATCTTGGTTATTTGAATTTACAGCTGTCCCAGCATAATTCATCTATAGTCTCCATATTGTACCCAACAAACTTTAGAGATCACTTTATGGTATGGATTTACCTATTTATTTTTTCAATCCTAACAGGTAAAATGGTCTTGCCAACTGATTTTTGCCAGATCTGATCTCATTTACAGCTGCAATCAGATGAGATTTTTCCTGACAGAAGGCAAAATACTTCAATGTGATTCATTTGGGATTACAATGAAGAAGCAGAATTTGGGTAAGCAGTAAAAAGTGTCAAGCTGTTTCAAATACAGAAATCTATGAAAGTAACTATCAAAATAAGGTCGCTGAACTATCCGATTTTGAAAAGAATTGCATTTGCATGCACTAAAGCTTATGGATCATAGATATTAAGATATAAGCAGGAATGAGTATGCCTGGAGACCATGATAAGCACCTGAACTTGTAGCTCTTGTGATCTTTGATTTTGGAATACTTTCCCTGAAAGTGATACTTCAAGGATTGGCATCAGAAATTCTAACCAAAATGATTGGTTTTTTAAACAAAATTCAGCTTATTTCTCCTCCTTACTAGGCCTTACTTCTGATTATATTCTTATGTGTCCTGTCAAGAATGCAGTTATTTGTAGTGTCTGTGGGTGCTGTGTACTCTAGTTTGAACACTCTCTGGGCAATACATTTTCTAGAGCATTAAATAGTTTGAAAAAACTCTCTTAAGAAAAAAAAAAAAAAAGGAAGATATGAATTAAACACTCAAACCCCCACATTTTCAACCTTTTAATTCTTCATCAGTACAAGTGAAAATGTCTGTCACAGCTGTCATGACTCATGTACTCCTTTATTTTTAAAATGGTGTGTGACTTCTGACATTGTGGCACTTCTGTGCTGCTGTGTGTGGGTAGATGGAAGAGAAATTTATCCACCTTTACTGAGGTTTGCCTGTTAACTTTTGATGAGACTTTTTTCTTTCCTCTTGCATTGTGAATGCAGGGACAAATGAAAAATATTGACTGGTTCTCAGTTATCCATATCCCACAACATAATGAATCACAGCTGTTCCTAATGGAGTGGTTTCTGTGTGCACAGATATTCTTAGGAGAAGAGTGGTGGAAGAGGCTGGAGAAAGTGTTTCTTGCCCCACAGGCTCAGGTTTTTCTCTCACTGCTGAAAGGCAGTGAAGAATGTGTTCTGTATGGAGAGGCTGGGTAACTTCTCTGGATACATCATGAATTTAAACGCAAAGGTGCTCTCTGTACGTGGAAGAAAATACCTTGAAAAGCAATGAGCTCACAAAAGGAGGTCTTCTGGACTGTGTTATGGAACCCACTTGTGTACCTCAGCACAGCTGTGAATGATGCACTTTAACAAATCAGACCTCCAGAAAGTGAATCAAAGGGAGTAATGATGCATGAATGGACCAGTGATATGAACTTTTGTCATTACCAAGTGGGTACACAGGAATAGGTTACCCTTAGATAACTCGTTTATGTGTTTAGGTACTTCATCTTTCGTCTGAACTGTCTTGAGTATAAAGTCTCAAACCTCCATATTACTATCTGAAACTAAGATCAGAGCTGAAGTCCTGATTCCTAATATATGCAGAATGTTTTTGGTTTTGTTTTCTTTCCTCTTTCCCTGAACTGTAATATGAGCTATTACTTATCCTTCAGATGGATCAATCAAAAGACAGGTGATCATTTTCCTGGACCAATAAATATGTAATGTAATTACATAATTATGTAATTATGTAATTTAGAGTCCAATTTGAAGCTAGATGAAAGGTCAAATTTGTTTTTTGTTTTTATTAGTATAACTTCAGTTACACTAGTGGACTGGTTCCTAATTTAAATGAGAAAGGAATGAAGCAAACAGTTCTGTCAAATGAAATAGGTTTGAGTCATCTGGTTATGTTGGTCAATTTCTCTATTCTGAGTCTTCTGCCTTCACTGACTTCTAAAGTTTTAGACTTGAGTCTAAGTTCTTCCAACGCTCATTTTTGAGAAGAAAGATCAATCCAGACTTTCTTGCCAGATTCTTACTACTTTCATGGAATTGATTTGCATTATTACATACCAGCACAGAAAAATACGTAAATTGGTAGTTATTAAGGGAATAAAGCATGAAGTTTAGAATATTATTGCTAGATTACTTACAGGTGACCTCTGGAGGACAGGAACAAGCAATTTAAGGAATACATGCAGTACAGTGGTTATCCTACTGAATATAAAGCTTTTTACTACAACACATTATTCCTTTTTATTTAATTTTCCGTTTATGAAATGGCCTTAATTCCAGTGGAGGTGACCTCCTGCTGGGAAAATGGTGAAACCATTGCATTTGGACATGAAAATTCATGTTTTAGATTAGGAGAAAGAATCAATTCCATCATTACTAAAAAACATAGTCATTGAATATGTTGGTATCATCAAAAAAAATCATGTCTTATACTATTCTGAGGGAAGTAATTTGACATCCATCTTCTTAAAATTCTCTTTAAATTTTCTATGTTAAATTACGTAATAACATGGACATATTCAGATGAGAATAAATGGCCCACGTATGAAGATTTGTATGATGATAAACAACAACCTAATTCATCAATGAAAGAAAGTCAAAGTGTAATCATTATGGGAAAGCAACAGTGATAAGAAAAACTGATGGAAGCTCAATTACGCCTTCAATTCTTGCAAAACTGATCCTAAGTGTAAATATAAAACCATTGTCAATGTCAGTCCCAAATTAAGTATCTGAAACAGTTTGTGATACCTATGTTTTGGAACCTGAGTTGAGTTCCTAGCCAAAATAATCAGTAAAATCAGTAAAATTAGACCCTCTGCTCACCCTGCAACCTCTTTTGGGGAGATGAACTGTTCTCTTGAACCCATTGACTGCAATTGCAGATATCTATCAAGCTCCCATAAGATCATCTTTCTGTGAAGATCACAGTACAGTATCTTCATCGAGGCAAGGAATCTCACCCTGCTGTTAAAATTCAGAGAACACCTCTAGTGTGACTTTTACCTCTCCTGAATGTCTGAAATAATCCAGGATGTTTCAAGAGCAGTAGATGCCTGCATGATGACAACTGTGCTAAGTCTTTCCAAGGAAGCACCTACATCAGTGGGAAAGACTTACAGAATTATATAGAAAAAGAAAAAATACACTCGTGTAAATGCAACTTCAGTTGAAAAGCACAAAACACTTCTCACCTGGTTGTTTACAGATGGTTTTCAGGCTCACTCTAGGCCCAGGTGTACTTTGGACCTTGTGTTTGCTTCACATGGTAATAGTGGTAATAGAGAGAATATGAATTCTCTGCCACTTCTTAGTCACATTAGCATGCCAGAAAATATTGATCAGGCTTTTAAAATTCCAAAATTTACAGACTGATAATATGGTATAATATTTTATGATATGATATGGTATGATATAATATAATATAATATTTTCTATTACTGACATTTCTGCTTATTAGTGAGAGGCTTCCCAACAGCTCCACAAAACTAAGGCTGAAAGTTTACTGAACAACTTGTGTATGTGTCTTATTTTGTATGATGATAGGCTTCATATTATGCTGTGTGAAATCTGCTAAGGGGACATGCTGACAGTGGTATGTATCTGAAGTCTTTCTCCTCCTAGAGTGCACTGTAGAAGTCAAAGGTATAGCCTTTAATGTTCCTAAAATTTTTAACCTGTGGTTCCAGGAGCTGATTTAGGTTCTTCTTTGCCAAATAGAAGAATACAAAAATTTAGCTGGCTGCAAATTTGTAGTTTATTCATGTACAAATCATGCAAGGATCCTTCCTTCTTTAAATATACGTGCTAAGTGGCCTCATGAAAAAGAGAAGAATCCATTCTTTTATTTCCTTACTTGAGAAAGAAAAAATTCTGGGAAATGGTGTTAAAACTGTATGCCACTTCAACCCTTCATGGACAAAACTGAAAGCTAACTACAACTGCTAATCAAAAAAATCCCTGTATTTGAAATAGCAAAACAAAATAAAGGCAAACTGTATCTACCTATAGGTATAGTTACAGCTAGTCTACCTCAAATTATATAAAGTTGGGTTGGGCAGATTTTGAAAGATAATAAATCCGAAACCCTCCTGAAGGTTTTTTACTGTTTGTGTGGGTTCTCCATAAAAATTCCACGAAAGGTTAAAAAACAAAATATCGCCCCCGCAAAAAACCAAAAAACCGACCAACCAACCAACCAACCCCTAAAAAGCAAAAGAAACCAAACCAACAAAACAAAAAACCCACCCAAACAAACAAAAAACCCCTAAAATACCAAAAAACCCCCTCAAGCTAAAAGAAAATGTGGAAAATGTAGTAAGTATGTACTCATTCTAATTAGTATTGTTTTTCATTGGGGGCTACTTTTACAGAAAATATATTATTCAAAAAAAACCAAAAACAAACCCCAGACTCAAATGGCTGTTTCTGACAAATAGATAACCTTCTCCAATCATCAAATGTAGATGTGCAGATGATAGTACCAAATAAAAAGAGACATCTCCTTTTTATGTTTTCATGGTACTTTGTACACAACATGTATGATACATGGATTAGTTTTAACACTACTAACCTTGAGAAGGTATTCAGGTGTTCTGTTTTAGTGTATATTTGTTTACTGATTTCAAAATTTAACAAAGATATTTAAAAATAGATCTAAATACTGAAGACATAAAATAAAACTTTCATTTAATACAACTTCTTATGACATGGCAATATTAAAAATACGGCAAAAATTTTTATAATGTATCTATCAAGTAGAGTTAGCCAAGAAAATATCAAAAGTTGTCACAAAGTAAGTTTAAAACCCCCCATCTTATCACTTGCATGTGTTATTCTAAGATAATTTATACTTCGGGTGCATTATAGGTACTGTTTTCTATTTATTTCCCAATTTTTAAGCACCAGGAGAATTAAAATTTGCTTCTCCCAAAGAATTATAGCTATCCTTTATACCACATATTTTGTACTCTCAAATATTCTGTATTTTGATTGGATTGCCATTCCACTTCTGTCTGAAAGGTTATTGAGGCTGTCAACAGGAAAAGGACTAGAATTACCAGCCAATCAAATTACAGAATACTTAAAAGGTCAAAGTAGTACAGCACACTAACATAATTCACAGAATATATGAGGCATTAAAACCCTAATACCTCATTCTCGTAACAAAGGTTGTAATGAGAGCAAGAAATGGCACAACATGAATTCGTTCACATGACTGCGATTATAACAAGAACCTGAAACGCAATAAACTTAACCCATTCTTGCTGCTCAGCTAAGACTGTACCTTAGCTTTGTTCCTAGCTGCTTTGCAAATTACTTGGATGGTAAACTTTAGGTAAGATACTGGGTAGTTTTGCTTATGCATCACCTCAAAGTAATTGTTGATCAGAATTTTTAATTTGTTGTCTATGACAAAAAGCTGCAAACCAAATCAGAAATTATTATTGGATGATGTTTTAAAGTGTGTTTGTTTGTTTGTTTGTTTGTTTGTTTAGCAAGGGGTTTCTTGAAATCACAGGTGAGGAAGTGTTACATCTATTTCTATTTATCTAGTATTAAACTGAAGTTGTGTTGTCTAATCAGCTATTCCAAATAATAGCAATATAGAAATGCCAGTCACAAATGTAGACATGACAGATTATTTGTAGAGTAAAATTCATGTGTTACACAGTTCCACAGAAATGAGACTGGCTTTTATAGGAATCTTTACTATCTGTGTCATTGCAGTTATTAGAACATGTAAAATCTTAACAAGTCTTTTTTTCCTGATAGAACATTCCACATTAGATCACAAAACCTTTCAAGGCAAAGACAACTGTCAATGACAAGCAGTCCAACCCCTAACTTTCCAGCTTTTTTTTTTTTTTTTTTTTTTGAGGGGGTGGAGCATAGCGGTAAAAGCATTTTTATTTTACATTTCTTTTCTTCAGTGATGTGTGTAACATAACCATTCTATCCAATCTTATCTACAGAGAGGAAATAAAAACAGATTTAACCTACAGACCTTTGGTTAACTTCTTCCTAAACTAAATATAAAATGTTACCTCATCTTGCTCAGATTAAAAGGGGAGAGGGGGAACTCCCCCCTCCACCACACGTTCCCTTATTGAGAATCTCTTCTATATAAAAAGAAGAGTCTGCATATAAAAGACAATCCAGAGACATCTTTGAAGGTTCTCTTTCAAAGCGTCTCTACTTCCCTGAGCGTCTGGGGATTTCTGTTATTAATTGAAGTTAATTTTCTAGGATATCAGTTTGCCATGCACGTGGGAAAGATTGATAGCCTCTTCGATTCTCAAGAGTGTTGGAAATGACACTGTTCCATCACCGGGTGTCTTCACTTTTATCATCACAAATCAAATTATAAACATCGGGGCAACCTTGCTGGAATCTGGCTTCGGGAGATTTCCATAAGATTAATTAGGCGGCCAAAGCAAAGATGGTAAAATCTAAGGGCGGGGGGGGGGGGGTGGGGGAGGCAGGGGGAGGACGGGGAGAGTGGGGGAGAGAGGCACCATTCATTCCTTGTAGAATGGGAAGTCAATTCAACAATGGGTAATTAGCGTGGGCCATGGATTCTCAAAGGCACTGAGGACACTGGACTCTTTCTCTCACTCTGATGTTTAGTGCGGTATTGTGGACCCCTCATTTAATTAGTGCACTTTGATACCCACAGGAGCTTGAAGCTCCAGGGCATGCTAAACACAGACTGACACCAGCAAGCTTCTGCCTCCTTCCAGTCTAATTAGAGACACAATGAGCTGCAAAGACAATGTTTTACTCCAAGATTTCTTCTGCAGATACCTCTGGCAGGAAACAATCGTTTATTTTGTGTCTATATTGGTATTCAGATTAAATTGTTAGCATGCAAAAGATGAGCTAAGGGCACATATCTATTAAAAATGCTTAGCAGAGTTCAGAAATGATGGAAGCAATTTGTGGGGAAAAAAATGTATTTTCCCCTTTGGAATTTTTTTTTGTTCTCTTATCTAATTAGAAGTAAATGATTTGAGTAAGAAAACCAAAATAGGCTGGACTCTAAAGCATCTCTTATGAAATGATTTTTCCCCTTTTGCATTAATAGTTTCTACCTCTCAGAAAAGAGATTTTTAAGATCTTTTTGTCTGCAAAAGAGAAAGGCAGGGAAAAAGGAGGGAATAAAAAAATAAGTATTTTTGTTACAATTCTCTGTTGAAATTAGCACCCACCTACTTTAACAGGACATTGTGCAGAGAAAATGTTGCTCATATTTGCAGGTCTTTAGAGAAGAAACCCCAAAAAGTTTGTGGCAATGATTGTGTGTGTGTGTGCATGTGCTGTGCGGGTATAAAAAAGTTATTTTTGATGGACAGTTCTATGCTTATTGGAAGAATATAAATATCCCAAGGGAAACTGCGTATTGAAAATTAGTCTCAGCATACACTAAACACTTGCATGTGCTGCTTAACAATAGATTGGAGAACCAGCACTCCTAAAAATTCAACTTCTTCTACGTTTATACTATCATTACTTTCCTGTTTTTCAGGTAATTAAAGAGAAACAGACCAACATGTATCAATGTGTCAATTCTCAGACTAGAAAGGTACTCTGCTGGTTAAATTATGGTAATTTGGACAGTTACACAATTTAATAAGTAGTTATAATGGGAGAGGGAATGGATGTGAAAACATAGGAAAAAGACAATGTAAAACAAAATTTCTATTCAACTTGTAGATCTATTAATCTAGCTAATTGTGGACTGAGGAGCAACAAGGGGAACAATTTTGCCCTGTTTCCTGGTGTTACGTATAAGGCCCTTCCTACTGCATTTGTTTGTGCTTTGGTGACCCCTTGCAGGCTGCTTCCACTATCTGGGGATCAGAAGGGGGTTACAGACATCCAGCTACCCTCCTGTATTCTCTGCAACATCTGCTCCAACGAAAAGAGTCTTCACTGGCCCCACAAGATGAAACCCAAGATGAGCTAAGGGCACATATCTATTAAAATGTGCAGAGAATGGTGATGAATGGAGTTAAGTACAGCTGATGGCTGCTTACCAGTGGTGTTCTCCAGGACTCTATATTTGGGCCAGTCCTGTTTAAGATCTTTATTTATGACCTGGACATGGGGATCAAATGGGTGCTCCACTGGTTTGTAGATGACACCAAGCTGGTGGTTGGTGTTGATCTGCTGAAGGGCAGGAAGAGTCTCCAGAGGGATCTGGACTGACTGGATTGATGGACTGAGGTCAGCTGTATGAAGTTCAGTAAGGCAAAGTACAGGGTCCTACACTTGGGTCACATCAATCACGTGCAGTGCTACAAGCCAGGAGATGAGTAACTGGAAATCTGCCAGCTGGAAAAGGACCTGGGGGTGCTGACCAACAGCCAGCTGAACACGAGCAAGAGTGTGCCAAGATGGCCAAGAAGATCAGTGGCATTGTAGATTATGTCAGAAATCATGAGGACAGCAGGATTAGGGAAATGGTTGTGGCTCTGTGTTCAGCACTAGTGAGGCTGCACCTTGAATTTTGTGTTAGTTTTGGGCACCTCACTACAAGAAATCTGTTGTTTAACCTGAATAATAGGAGGAGACCTTACCTCTCTCTACAACTGCCTGAGAGGGGGTTATAGCAAGCTGAGGGTCAGTTCTCTTCTCCCAAGTAATAAGTGATAGGGCAAGAGAAAATTGCCTCAAGTTGCACCAGGGAGGTTTAGATTGAATATCAGGAAAAAAAATATTTCACAGAAAGAGTTGCCAAGCATTGGAACAGGCTGCCCAGGGGAGTGGTAGACTCATCATCTCCAGGGATATTTAAACACCATGTAGATGTGTCATTTAGGGACACAGCTTAGTTGTGAACTTGGCAATATTAGATTTGTGGTTGAAATTGTTGGTCTTAAAGGTCTTGTCCAAGCTAAACAATTCTATGGTTCTATGATCAACATATAAAGTTTAGCAGAAAGGAAAAACAGTCTCCAGCCCCGACCCGAAAATCCTTGTCCCTTTGTCCAAATTTGGAAAGAACAGATATTTTTCCCCTGGTAAAACTCCCATCCCAAACTCAGAGGCTATGTCTGTATCAGTAAGCTAAATGTGAGGAACACAGTTGCTCTAAACAAGCTATAGATATGATTTTACCAATATATTTCATTAGTAAAACTTATAATGCTGTCTTTCTTTCACAGATATTTAACCAAAACACCTCAATCAAGTTTGTGGTGACACAATAATGAATGCTGACATAAGATGGAAACTGTGTGTCAAAATGAAATATACAGAAGTATTCCAGGCAAATATTTAAGTAATCTTGGTTTTATGGTAGTTCCTGTTGTAGTAGGTCCAGTTCACAGACTTAAATTGTGTCCTGCTGTCACTCATGGCATTTTACACTTCTGACTTTCGCCACCTAGCATTTTCCCAAGCATCTCCAGACACCCACTTAGGACAAGCACAAGTCAGAGAATACCCCAAAAAGGGAATATGAAAAACTTTACAACATGACTAGCTTCTTCTTCATGCTAGAGTCCTCCAACACAGTCCAAATGTGGACTTTTTAATCTCCAAAGACCCACTTGTTCTAATCCCACACAGGAAGGTGTGAAAATACGTAACCTGTTCTGACTAAAAACCTGCCAATTAGCCAGGCTGCAGAGAAGTATTCACATTATTTCATGAAATTTGAAATGAGGAAGGCACTCCCCAGGTAAACAGCATGTGATTATGACATTTAGTGACCCCAGAGGAGATCCAGAAGCTGTGTAGTGGAAATGGAATGAGAGGGCACAGTTGACCAAGGACCTGCAGCTGGGCCATGGTCCCTGCTGTTTTCTCTGTCTGACAGAGCAATGGAGAGGACGAATCATGAGCTGTCCATTACAAGGGTTGTGAAAAATTATTCCATTTCCTAGTGAGGACTGCTGTCACTGTCATTTGACATTCCTTTTCTCATATGGAAACAATCCAATAGGGTTGTTGTTGGACAGAATTTAGATGTGTGTTATTTCTCATTTAACAGTTTTGTAACAGGCACATGTTACAAAGGACCACCTGTATGGCTTACTTTTGTGGGAGGCTGTAATCAATTATATAAGCACATAAAAGTGTTTATTTGTCTTTGAAATATCATTTCAGTTTTCTTCTTACTTGCAATCACTCTGGTACTCCTGGCCCCAGAGAACTCGCCGTTGGGATGTGACTGATGATGTTCCAAGGCCTTCCCTGGGGGCACCAAGCTGTGCTGCTGCCAGCTGTTCAGCTAAGAGTTCATAATTTCACCAAAGACCAGAAAAGGTGAGTCAAGAAAGACTCTGAAACATGACACAGGTAGGAAAGAGCAAATGAATTTCCCTTTCCACTGCACCCAGCATGAGGTGGGGTCGACAGTTGATGGTAGTAAATCCTTCTGTACTTCAGGACCACAACTATGGTCACAGGGCTATTAGGCAACATCTAGATTTAGTTGGTTTGTTTTTATTTTTTTTAATGAAATTTAATTTTACCACTCTGCTTTCCATCGTTGAACAGAGAAAGAAATAGGAATGACTATATGCAGTGGATATCTTCTAGTAATAATCCTTTACTATAACTAGACTTTAAAAGCAGGATCTGTTCTCCCCAAGGCTACTTATTCCCTATCTGAAACATTAAAGTAACTGCTGAATAATTAGCCGTTGATACCTTGGAAATTAATGTTTAAAATGCAGAGGAAAAAAAATGTACATTTTCTTCAAGAAAAAATATTCAGGCTGTAAATTGAAAGTCCCTAATCCTTTCAAACATCCCCCACTTTCCAAGAAAACAAAAACGATATATTATTACTATTTACCATGTATACCAAGCTTTTTGTCATTTTTGGTGCATTTCTGAAAGCTATAAGGCAATTAATTAGGCAAACTCTAGGATTTCAATGTGCTATTGTTCACATGCTAGGATTTTCTGACATGATAACGTGCATGATATATAAAAATTATAAACAGGTAGAGGAGACTAGAAGTGAATGGAGCAACTGAGCAATAATTAGGTTTTAAATATTTAATATTGAGAAATAATTAGGATTCAAAAGTGGACGTAGGTATCAGTCAACAATGAAACCCAAGAAGCTTTCTTAGGTGCTTGTGGGCTTTCCAGCCATTCATTCCTGTGTAATTAAAGCTGTCATTCTGAATACACCTGTCTGAAAGTAAATCAATGGAATCAGGTCTTCCTGAGTATGTACAGCTTCAGAGCTTTGGCTATTTCTTACTGGCTTGCACAGCCACAGAAAAATTAAAACAGAATCAGAATCTGTAAAATAACCTCACATTTCTGCTGCTGCTTCCCAGGAATACAGTAAATTATCATGTGGGGTCTGAAATGTGTAGCTGTGGTTGGAAACTGGAATTTCATAAATCGGCCTTTCCACTAGAAAAAAATCTTGTTGCTGCATTCACTGTGTCTGTTAGTAAAAGACAGCTCTGAGAACTCCAGCTCCTAAGCAGACCAATATCCCAGGAAAAGAGTGCTGGGTATTTCAACAACTTGTATTGGCCAGTAGCAGCTGGAATTCTGTGAGGGGAAAAGATCTTCTGATTGTTTTGTATGACCATGTCTCATTGACAGCTGGTTCCTCGATATGTAGTTGTACAACATGACTGAGTAAGCTATGGTCAGTAACTGGTTCTGAACTGTCAAAGATGACAGAGGAAAAATCCAGGAACCCCCTAATTACATAAAAATGTTTAAAATAATCTCTGAAAAATAACTGACATGTACTACAGGGTTCCTGCATTATTTTAGATAATAGTAAATGAATTTCCAAAGAGTCATATCAGCAATAAGAATCAGAGAAATAAGAGGAAAAGGGTCTTATGCTCTCCCTACTTCTTTCTTATTGTCTCCCTTATTTTCATTTGAATATTTCCTCTGCCACCCCTCTATCTGCTCCTTTTGTTTAGAAATTCATCTCATTCCCTCTTGAATTCCATGATGCTTCTTGCTTCAGGGGCCCTTTATAGTAATTTATTCCATACATTTCTAATCCTTCTGTGTAAAATAGTTATGCCTTAGCATTTCTTTTCTTGTTCCCAACTTTCTAATTTTCAGATCATGTCTTCTAACTTCTGTGGTCTTGCAAGTGTAAAGAGCCTGCTTGGATCAATTTTATCAGTCTTTTTCATAATTTTTAAAACTTCAGTTGGGTTACATGAAGTCTCTTCTTTTCCACTGAGGATATGCTCAGCTTTCTCAGTCTTTCCTTATAACTTAAATCATTGATATCTGGTATCATTTGTATAATTGCTCTACACAGCTCCCCTGAAGAGCAATTAAACCTTTACAAAGATATAGAGGCCAGCACTGTATAAATTACTCAAGGTAAGGATCTGAAAGGTAAAAATTATTCTTAAATAAAAATAATTCTGATTCTCTTGATTTAGATGGAAGTTCCTCTAGCATCACTGTTCAAATTCCAATTCAATTTGCTATATTTTTAATTTCATTTACATAATGGAATGAAAAATGATTTAAAATTATTTGCTCTGTAAAACAGGAAAATTGAAAGAGGAGGAACAGGTTTTTTTTGCTATAAAGATGATATAACAAGGAAGAGGAAGGAAAAAATGGAAAACAAAGAGTTATGACCCAATTTCACTTGATTCTAAGGACTCTTATGCCCTTCCTACCCTCCTAGGGGTCAAATACTCAAAAAAGTAGTTCTAGTAATGAAAATAAAAAAAATCCCAATTACAAAACCTTGGAAAGAGCACACTTCCAGAGCTTGACACTGTCTGTACTTTCAACTTAGGTATAAAGAAAAATACTTGTGCTCAAACCTATAATCACTGCACTGGCTCACACACCTTTCTCTTAGTAAGCACAAGCACTAGTTTTACAAGTAAGTGCATTTTTTCTTGTTTCTTTATCCGTGAGGTTTAGACTTGTTCACAGCCATACTTATTTTGCCCTGCTGAGTACATGTTTTTTGCAACAGAGGCTGAAACTTTTAGACAGCAGAGTGGCATACATATGTTCTTATCTGCTGAGTATAAATGTCTCACTTTAACTGACCACAATGCTGTCCCAAATCATGAGGTACATTTCAAATATGCTTTTTTCCTAAGTCAAAGTTGTTTAAACCTTTCCCAAACACCTTTACTAACTACCATTTCCTACAAAATAAAATGAAATACTTATTTTTCAAGGTCCTTCATTGACTGACATGTCTTTAGAACACTGAAGGGTCTGGATGGCCTTAGAGGACTGCACTCAAAAATTTTGTGTTAGCATATGCTCTTTACTGTTTTCATATTTATGATAGATAAATATAACTGATCTTTAAATGTCCTCCTCTTATGCAATGTCCTCCTCTTATGCAATGTCCTCCTCTTATGCTGGGAAACATTTCAGTACAAATAGCAAGACACTGTCCAGCTAACAGTGTAGTTCAGTGTATATTGCTGCTGTTCTGACACCTCAAATGGCTCTCCAAGAAATTGTTCAAGAAGTATCCTGAACAAGATATAGCACTGGCATTGATGTCTTGCACCTTTCCCAAACATAGGATGTTTTCTATTAGCTTCAGTGTTGTGTTCTTACATCCCTGCCATCTAACAGGCCAGATTTTACACTGCAGTAAATCAGCTTATCGCCAGGAATACAGAAAGGTGTTTGTCATATACTACTTTTGAGGATCTTTGCCTCCAGATTCATATCTTGTCCAGGTATTTATATAATACATAAACTACTCAACTGAAAGGGACACGTGATCTGCCTTGTAGTAGAATCTGGGCCAGAATCTGTAAACTCTTTTATCCAATCCTGAGAAGGAAGAATTGTGGTGGTTGTCCCTCCCAGAGGGGTAAAATGCTATCTAAAAGAAGAATTTTCCAGAGAAGAATAGAAAACTTGCAAAAAATTCCCTTGTAGTTCTTAACATTTCCTTTGTTAAATTAGTTGTTACTTTAAAGTAGGAGATATTCACTAAAAACTGTTTTCAGGAAACCAAGATCTTTTTGGTAGGATGATATTGATATCATTTCTATCAACCACAGTCTTCTTTCCTACACACGCAACCCCATCTTCTTTTTTTCCGTGGCAAGTAATCAAGTGTCTTAATTAGTTGTAAATCATCTATTACCCACAATGTGCTCATAGTTACACTGCAAAATTCCTCATTCCTCCCAGAAATCATTATTAGTTTGTCACCCTACACTTGCCACTCTCTTTCAGAGTTGTGCAAACAAGAATTTTTCCTTTTTTGTGCCACTGAGACCTATAGTCAGAGAAAACAATTCTTTTATGGCATATTCTAAATCCGTTCTGTTACAATAACTGTAAGTGTATTTCTGGCAGAGAAGTCAGGATAAGAAAGAGTGCATGTAAAAATGTGTCTTTTCCAATATGTCTCCATTTGCTGGGCTATTCTTCCTCACTGTTGTCCACTCACCTTTCTGTGATTTGATGTGCTCTGCCAACCAAAGTTTGGCACTCAATCAGAGTTCATGGTGCACATTTTGCTTGCCATCAACTTTAACTCTGTCATTTTACATGCCTCACTTATCCTTTTCCTGTTTCTCTTCCTCTCTATAGGTTCTTCTCATGTCTCTCCCATTGACCTCCTTGCTGAAAAAAGCAATTTATCTCATTCCTCATAAAAGAAATTTATCTCATTCATTGATAAATCTCTTACACTTCTTTATCCTCTCAAGGATCTTTTTTTCTCTTCCCAGCTTCTCCACATTCAGCTTAAGATTCTTAATTGTTAAATATCCATCACATATGGAGTCCTCTCTAAGTTCCTCATTTCACAGCTGTGTGCAAGTCACATCTCCAGTGAGTGATGGAAGAACTATGCTCACTTCAGAACACCCTCTGTTTCACACAAAAGTGAATGCTGATATCAACTGATGGACACTTCCTGCTAGCACAATGCAACAATTTTACAAGAAATCATGCAAGTAAGAGAAAGTCATGTGAGTCTGCTGGTGATAACAAATTTGGAGTCATTGGCACAATAAAAAAAAAGAAAAGCACACTTTGGTGGTGAAGCTCTTTTGTGGATGCACAGCCCAGTTTGAGAATGCCCAGATACAGAAGAGCCTTTCCATGAAGTTTCACAATGAATGAAACAAGGAATGTTTCAATTCTGTGCACCTACATGAGCAACTCAAAGCCAACTACACTTACTATGAAATCTTGTTGAGAGGAAACTTCTGGAAATCATGACCAGGACCAAGAGGGGAAGATTAAATTATAAGATTTGTTGATATTTCTTTTTATTTTATTTTCTGAATTTTGAAATTTCTAAAGTTGGACAAGCTTCTTTTTTCCCCCTAGGATCCTGTGCTGACATAAATCATCACTTCTAAGAACAACTTTTCTGATATATGACAATGCTAAGATAAAATGACAATTTTATCCATTAGAAGCCTTTCTTCTGACTTACTTGGAAGACCTCATGGTATCATAGCAGTCTGTGAAGATGTGTTGTTAAGGTACATGTGCAAATAGGAGGAATTACTGGTTTCTGTTCACACTCATCTGCAATGCAGAAACAGCTCTTTTATTACTGTTTCCAAAGGTGATATTCTCATATTCCCCATTGATTGGAATGCAGACACTTTAACATGGTAGCTCTACTGAAACCTATGAAAATTTCTATTTGTTGAGATATTTAAACTTTATTGCCCTTCCCCTGTACTTCACAGGAACAACCTAGGAGAGAATATCTGTTCTCTGAAAATTTCCTCTCCCAACCTAAGACTTCTTCATTGTTCTTAATCTAATGCTTTTCTTCTAAAACTGTTTTCTCTTTTGAGAAAAAAAAAAATTAGACCTGACAGCTCCTAGAGTAATTCTGTAAGGAATATATATTTTACCATTAAATTGTGCATGGTACATTATTATTTTCCTGCTGTATGTTTTTCATTAGTTGCTTCTATCATATTCTTACCAAAAATCTAAAGTATTACTGTTGCCAGTACTGAGAGGTGTTTCAGATTGGTACTGAGTTGCATATGCTAGTGACCCAGAGTTAATACAACCTCTCAGTGCTCCACAATGGAACTGTGCTGAGGCCTCATTGAAGATGAACCCAGATGTGACACACATTTGATGGTAAGTGGTAATCCCTGACCACCAAAGAAAGGCTTAGTAGAGGAGAAAAGAGAAGAAACACCACTTCTAGAATAAATAGGCCATATTTTGCTGTGTAAAATAGGTGGTTACAGGGATGGTCCATAAGTGTCAGCATTCATATCCTCCCCTAGATTGTTCCCAGCTGTAATGAACAGTGCAAGTTTTAGTTCTGATCTTAGAAATACCACTAACAAATAGCCTAATTTCACTAAAAACTCAACATTTATTCCCTTTCTCATCTTTCAATTTTTAAAGCAAATTTTTGTCCATGGCAGTACTGCATTTCTAACACTGTGGTTATGAAGTTTCTTTACTGAATCGTATCAGGCATTTTATCCCAAGGCTTTCGAAAATCAAATGTCAATTTACTTTACTTGTTCAAATTTTAATAAAGTGTTTAGAATTTGCGATGATTTTTATTACAATTTAGATGGTTTAATTATGTTGCAGTAGAACAACTTTTAGTGGTTTTTTTTCAGTTAAGAATATATAACTGCTATTAATTATTTTTATTTATTGTGATATATTATGTCAAGGGAATGTTCCTTATCTCTCCAGTGCATTTCTCATTCTATGAAACTTGCCGGGGACTAAATCATGAAACATTGCCAGAAGTGGAATGTTGTTGAGAAGTGATATGAAATCTCAGAGAATGAAAGTGTCAGACTCTTGGCCTGCCAGTACCTAGGAAATAAACACAATATACAAATAGAAGTAGACTAATGTGTCAGATATTACTGGGATATCTGCAGACTTTTAAATACAGACTTTCTTGTATATGCTCCTACGAAAAAACATCTTATTCAAATAAATTTATGTTACTAGAGATGCTCCTGAACAATGAAGATTTTGACATAAAAAATAAGAACTATAAAACCTTGTGGAAACTAATTTGCTTTCTGTACTTTTTATTGTTAATTTCTCCTCTATGCAACTTGTTCAACAAGAGCACCTTGGAGTATTTAAACAGCATATTTGGTCATGAGGGCTGTTTTTATTTTTATTTTTAGAATGAATATATGAATGTGCCTGTTTTTCTGTTGTCAGAGGATGGAAATCATCTCAGATTCATACAGTCAAGAGAAATTCTAGAGTGTTTAAGTTCAAATAATTAAGATTCCTGGAAGAGAGAAATATAAACATTACACTTTCAAGGTGAAAGGGCTTATATACACAGTAGTCACCCATTCTTTCTTTTTATAATTTACAATTCCTGACACTCTTGGTAGATAGAAAGATGGTCTGGGCTGACTTTTTAACTTTTACTTATTTTTTTTGTTTTCTGTCTGCCTTCTCTCTCTCTTTCTTCTCAATGCTTTATTCTTTCACTCTTTCTTCCTCACTTATCTCCTTTTCTCTCCTTCTCTCTGGCTCTTTCTCACTACTGCTCTCCTTTGTCTTCTTTTCTCCTTCACAAAGTGTATACTTCAGGTATAAGGCAGTTCTTCTTATTTTCCCTATTGAAAATATTAAAAAACACCCAAACTCTCTAAAAGAAATTTTGTGAAAAGGCCTTTTTCACTGTGCCTTAAGATCTAGAATTTACAGTGAAATCTTCTTCATCACCCCTATATTTGTATTATTATATCAAAATAACTTAATGGGTAACAAGAACTAAATTTTGAATTGAGAATTATTTTCTTATTTACATTATATGCTATTTATATCAGATTGGAATTAGGTTGGAAAAGATTTCCTGGATCATCGAGTCCAAATTACAATAATGCTTGGTCATTGTGCGTATATTTGTCACAAAATCCATGTTCTTGTAAGATTATGCCCTAAAAAGACAAAAACAGTGTGAGAGGTGGAAGAATCATCATACTTCTTTCACTAAAAATAAGGTCCTTGGGTACATTTAACTACTTACCAAATTCAGGACAAGCCAAGTTATCTAAGCACTCATCTCAGGTTTCGACTGTTGGTTACACTTAATATGTTAGCAGCCTTTCCCTCCCTTGTCCCCGGATTTTGATGGAAGATGAAACCAATCAGTTGCTGACAAAGCAGAGTCCAGACCTGCCATGAAGAGCCCTGCACCGTGACACCCTACACAGTGCTGTGTCATAACCATAATTAGTAAAATTTAACTCTCTGTGTCCGAACAACTCTAGTGGTGGACAGGTTTGAGGTCTGGCTGACCACTACATTTCTTTGTCATGACAAATATCTGTTCCAAGATGAAACAGGAAGTTATTTTAAGTTGGTTTATGGGCTTGATAAGACACCAAAAGTCCTTCATCTCTGCTTGGTAAGTATACTCACTTCACACACACAAAATACTAAACACCAGTAGATTGCAGTTCGACCTTCATGTCTCAACGTATGGCTTAGAAGAAGGGACTATGTTCTCACCAGGATGTTTATCCATATTTGGTTCTTTTGATTTGAAACGCCTTGCAGTTCTTGAATTGGTCAAGTTGCACCAGAACCTGGGAGTTTCCACTTGTAGATATCTAATTTAAAAGTTCTGTTTAGGTATTTTCATGCCACCTTGAGTGTTAAGGACTCTGTCTTGGAGCGTGAAATACTCTCTGGTGTTGTAGGGACAGTGACTCCAGAAAGAGATAACCAGAGAAATTGCACCTGACACAGAGCCACAAAACTCTTATGGACAAAGTAGGAAGCTGTAAATAAGCCATTTACAAGCTGGGGATTCAAACTGGAGATTAAATTGCTTTTATTAATATACAGTGCGATTCAGAATTAAAGCATCACCACCCAGTGCAGGTTTAATCCAGGAGATTCCAGGGTCTGCTGTCTCGAGTAATTTGAAACTGTCTCTGAAACTGCATCCCATTTACAAAAATGACCAAAATTTCACAGGCATTTGGCACACACTGATTTTAAGGTAAAATAGGATTGCTCCGAATAAAACAGAAG
Source organism: Phylloscopus whistleri (assembly GCA_017589585.1). Classification (NCBI taxonomy): domain Eukaryota; kingdom Metazoa; phylum Chordata; class Aves; order Passeriformes; family Phylloscopidae; genus Phylloscopus; species Phylloscopus whistleri. The sequence goes on along the minus strand of JADMLD010001550.1, from coordinate 2,485,020 downwards.
GGAAAACCTTACAGCAACTTGGGGAACAATCACCTGTCATCTTAGAACAGGGCATATAATAGGCAATCTGCTTCAAGTCCTCTGTCACTTCCTCTGAATTTAAATTCAAAGGTAAAATATAACAATGTTTTTCCTTTTTGCTGCATAAAGACTTCTTTTTACTCATAACAAAAATAAGAAAAGATGGCTATTACATGCAGCACTTTGGCAATTTTAATCTATGCTTTCCATTTTCCCTTCCACATCTAGAAGGCTATTGTATGTCCAGTGGTTTCAACATATATACTACTGAACATTAAAGAAAGAAACATATATCATGCCAAAATAATTTAGTTTTTTATTACAACTTTTTCCTTCCAATTTTCTACTTATAATGAGTGCATAAAAGACCCCTTCTCACCCTATTGTTTTTAGTCTAAAAGCCACTTTATTCTTAATAAAAGGAATAATAAGTGCCAGTTGTAAAATACTCTGTCAATCACTCCAGCACTTACAATTGTGTAACACCTTTCTTTAGGACCTCTTAGAGTGCTTTAGAAAAGATAAAAACAAATAAAATAAAATTGCAATTACATTTAAATGCAGAATTAGACTATCAGTTTTAGATCACTTGAATTTTGTTACTAAAGGTTGAAAAGAGACAATGTGCCTCTGAACACCCTGCAAGTAGCTGAAAGCTGCAGTAGCCTTGTCCATGCTGATCTTTGAATGAGCTATTTCACAAGAAAGACCCTCATTAAAAACAGCCTGAATTCTAACAGAAAACATCTTCTTTTGCCCTGATTCCCCATAGCTGATACTCTTCATCTTATATTATTTCAATTTTCCTGTTTTTCTGCTGCATATTGTTTCCTATGTGTGCACTGGTCATGGTGGGAGAATTATTTCTTGAGATAAAAAGGTAAAATTTGGATTCCTCAATAAATCCTATATTCAGGTTAATTGGAAAGGGTGAGGAGTGAAAACTAGATCTGATGAAAGCTCAGTGTGCTGGTACCAATGCTTAGCTTATGTATATGGATATTTAATTTAGGTTTTGAGATGAATGTAATTTATAAACTCAGAAAAACAAAAATGTGAGTCAGAATAGACAATATTCAGTGATTGAAAAAGCTGGCTCTCCTTACAGTCACTAGTTAAATGTGTTTGAGACACTTAAATTAGATATCTATAGGATGTGTTCCCATGTCTTTTCAAAAGAAGCAGTGCAGCTGTGGGTCCTCAGAAACACATGTCAGTAGTTCATCATTCAGTTACCCTTTTTTGCAGTTATTTTTGGTAGCAGAGGTCTCATTACAAGATCATAATCCATGGGTTTATGAAACTACTTGTTAAAGGTAATGGGAATTTGACAAAGGTACTGTGCTTTTTTGTTTTATTTTGTTTTTACTACCAGACAAATCAGCTCCTCTGGATATGCTGCTTTCTTCTCTAAGGGCCCCTTCAGATTAAAAAGAAATGACGATCATCTTAATTTAATTGTAAGGAACCTGGTGAAAGAGATTATATCCATTTTCTTTCTCATGCCTTAAAGTTCAGCAAGTCTGAGGGGAATTTTTCAGTGCTTTTTCAATGAAATACATAAAACACTGATGAAGGCTATTAAAACTCATGCACTGTTGAAATGTAAGGAAGCCATCTAGACAAATCCCATGAGCAAGGCCATGCGATGTCTATTGTATGGTTGATCATCTGCATTAACCATAAATAAATAGGGAGATGCTGATAAGAACTGACAGTATTTGAACAAGGAGTAAATGAAAACTGATCCCAACCCATAGCCAACAAAAAATTAAGAGTAGACTAGCTGACTTGGGCGTCATGCATCTGAGACATCCTATCTGACCTGCGCTTTTCAAAACAATACAGATAATCTGTAGGTTCTGTGGAGAATTTTCTAGCCCCAGAGAAAGATCTCAAGGCATCTCAAAAAGCAGCTGATCCATATACTTATGCAATGGAGACCAGTGCTATTGCCTCGTGGGAGTTTCCACTTGTAGATATCTAATTTAAAAGTTCTGTTTAGGTATTTTCATGCCACCTTGGGTGGTAAGTTTGGCTGCATAAACAGAGATGACTAGCACCATTTGAGGATCCTTTGGCTATCTGCAACATCTAGAGAAGGCTGATACGTGTGATGTGGTGGATGTATATTCTTCTGGATCTAGCTGGCTAAGATTGGGTATGGTATCTTTGGCATTTTCAGATGACACTTAGAGGCCTCTATTTCAGCAATTGAAAAAGATTCCTATATCTCTGAAGAGTGTAACAGCATTCTAGGAAATTAAGTTCCATGCTCTTGGCACTGGATGCTGATTTATGTGCCCTAATCTAAAAAAAAACCAAAAAAACCCCCCAAAACCTTCCAGTAGCAAAGACATACTGTCAGGGAGAGGGCAGTGTTGGGGAGGGGCAGCCACGCACAGTTTTCCAAGCCCTGGGCTGTGACCCTGCTATGTGGCTGAGAGGGCTTCCTTCAGCAGCTTCTCCTCAGCTGCACTGTCTTGTTCCCACATCATAACCTCTGCTATGCCAGCAAAACCAGTTGTGGGCCTCTGAAGCAAATCAGAAGGGGAACTGATCCATTTCTGGTGGGTCATTTCTTACTGGGTCCAGGTCCCTGACTGTGCTCACCATGCAGCTGTACAAACAGTGGTGCCAGCACAGGGAGGGGGAGGAGGGAGAGAATGACTTGTGGACTGCAGGAACCAAGCCTAAGCAGGCTGAAACAGACCTGCCAATACATGTGTAACCACAACCTCCATGGCTCTCTGATCACACCCCTGCTCAGAATGTTTTCCTTTTGAAACTTTCCTTTTGCCTGTTTACCTAGTGAGACAGATCAGTCACTTGGCACCTGTGTTTGCTTCCCGTATTTCTGCTTTTATTTTCCTCATGGTCAGTGACTGAGCTGTACTGTCACTCTGGCAGCAATGAAAAATTGTCATTGGAAATCCTCCAAAAAAGACCCAGTTGATGCCCTCAGTTTGCCATATGTTGGGCATTTTTGTTGTTGTTGGTTTTTACCATCTTTTCTGTCTTTCAGACAGTTGGTGCTTAAGATAGCTATTGCATGGGGAATGAACACTGTCTCCATTGTAAGATTCCAGCACAGGGATGAAATCAACATGTCTTCCATGTAAATGGGCTCATTATGCCATCAGCTCATTTTCATTATTTCCTTTGGCTTTAAAAGAGAGTAATTGTCCATACAGTCATAGTCAGTGTGTATGAAGATGCAAATCAATTTACGACTTACTGCAGTGAAGCTCTTGAAAACATATACAGGACTCTCAGAGCAGTAGTCAACGAGATTTAAACATGGGCTTAAAGAAAGCCCCCACTTAATTCCTTTGTAAACATGTCAATAGTGAAACCCACAAATACCTGCTGTATATTCTGCACTAGTGCATCAAAATTTTAATAGTTTCAGATCCACTCTTTGCTGGGTTAAAAAGTGAGTGGACTACTGGGCCCAGAGTGTGGTGGTGATGGTATTGCATCCAGTAGGCAGACAGACACTGGTGGTGCCCCCAGGGATGTGTTGTGACCAGTCCTGTTTAATATCTTTAGTGATGAGGGGATTGAGTCCACCATCAGCAAATTTTCAGATGACACCAAATTGGGTGCGAGTGTTGATCTACTTGAGGGCAGGAGGGCTCTGCAGAGGCACCTGGACAGGTTGTATTGATGGGCCAAATCCAACAATATGAAGTTTAACAAGTTCAAGTGCTGGGTCCTATGCTTTGGTCACAATAACCCCGTCCAGTGCTACAGGCTGGGGACAGAATGGCTGGGCAGTGACCAGGCAGAAAAGGCCCTGGAGGTACTGACTGACAGCAGACTGAACATGAGCCAGCAGTGTGTGCCCAGGTGGCCAAGAAGGCCAGTGACATCCTGGGTTGGATCAGGAATGGTGTATCCAGCAGGAGCAAGGAGGTCATTCTTCCCCTGCACTCAGCACTGGTGCACTCACACCTTGAGTGCTGTGTCCAGCTCTGGGCCCCCCAGTTTAGGAGGGATGTTGAGATGCTGCAGCATGTTCAGAGAAGGGCAATAGGCTGGTGAAGGGTCTGGAACATAAGTCTTGTGAAGAGCAGCTGAGGGAGCTGGGGTTGTTTAGCCTGGAGAAGAGAAGGCCCAGGGGAGACCTTATTGCTCTCTACAACCACCTGAAAGTAGGGTGCAGCCGGGGGGGGTTGGCCTCTTCTCCCAGGCACCCAGAGACAGGACAAGAGGACACAGTCTTAAGCTGTGCCAAGAGAAGTTTAGGCTGGACATGAGGAAAAAAGAAATTCTTCATAGAGTGATTGAACATTGAAATGGGCTGCCCAGGAAGGTGGTGGGGTTACCATCCCTATTCGTGTTTTAAAAAAGACTGCATGTGGCACTCAGTGCCGTTATTTAGTTGATAAGGTGGTAGGTCAGAGTTTGGACTTGATATCAAAATTCTTTTCCAACCTAGTAAATTAGGTTATTCTGTGATGCTTTACACAGAAAGCATGATATCAAAACTTGATTCAAAATCAAGTCGTAGTAATAGTAAACTATTAGTTACTATTACTATTAGTAGTAATAGTAAACTATTGTAGATTTTGAGGAAAAAAAATCCCAGACAAACATTTTCTAATTTTCAAGCAGTAGAATAAAAAGCTCAACAAACTCTTTAACCAAAGTTTTAAAAAACCCCCACTCTTTAAGAAAAGTTCATTAAGATTACAACATTCCTCTAAATTTTTACTATTCCAGAAATACTTTAGAGTTGTCTGTGTACACATCTTAAAGTATTCAATGTACAAGCTAATAGTCTGCTAATGTTTAAATAGCAAATGTATCTATGTACAGCAATCTTCAAGTTTCTGTATGAAACAAAAAAGTTAAAAGCTTAAGAGAAAAGCCAGCCAGTGGAGAATATAAGTACTGACTTAAAAAAAGAAAGAAATAAAATACATAAATTATATGGAAATAAAACAACCCAAACTCATATTCAACCTGTAGGATACTTATTATAAAAAAGGATCAGATTTAAAGATGCATATCCACTGTTTTTAACACAGAGAAGTAAAAGATTATTTTCTTTAAAAAAATACTATATTATATTTGTAATTCTATACAACTTCACAGTATTAAGTAAAATTTTTAAAACTTAAAACATGCCACTTTTATTAATGGTCCATTTTAAAGCCACCAAATATTTTTATGTCAATTACTAAAACAAGGTTTAACGCTGTCAAAAATCATTACTGCTAAAAACAGTCATCTTCTCAGTGTTTTCATCTGCAAAGCATTACAGTTTATAAAACAATTTTGACTTGGAATACGTAAGTCTCTGTACGAAGGCTTCCATATGTTAAAAATTTTATTTGTGTGTTTGATTTTAAATTGCTTTGAAAAAACAGACAGTTGAGGTTTATAGAATGGAATCTTTCTTTTAGGAAATAAATGTCTCAAAAGTACAGGGCACCAGCAGTAAAAACATTCTTACCACAAATCAGAAACACATTGAGAAGTGTTTGTGGAGTGCACCTTCTGAAACCAGAATTTGTTTCTATTTGCCGGAAAATTGAAAAATCCGTTGTATCTTGGCATGCTTGTTTGGCCCCTTCCCAGGCTGTTCATGCAGTAGTGGCATTATTGTGCAACGAGGCTTTCAGGATTTACAAAGCTTTCAAGTTCCTTTTCCATTTAACTTCTAAAATTCAATGTATTTTTCCAATGGTCTGCATAGAACCCAATGACACTGCTGTTTTATAAAGTGAAAGGCAAAAGTGTGTATCCCATGATATTTTATTTTTAATAAAATATGAGGTATTTTTAAGAAACAAAGACAATTAATCAGTGTCTCAGCTTCTGCATGGCTCTTAGCCAGAATCCACCAAGCAGACACTTGAAGTTTAGAGATTGTTTTTGCAAGGCTAATTTAAGGTGAACTTAGATGGATTCAAGATTTATAAGCACTACAAAGTCTTGACTGGAGCAAAGTTCAACTAAGTAATCCACGGCTTACTCTGCAGATGAAGTGCTGCAGCCTGAAACTTTCCTGTGATTTAGTCTACATTCAATGAAAATTTTCAAAACAGGCAGAAGGAGTGAGTTTCACTGTTTCACTTCAAAGGTCTCCTAATAACCGAGAGGATTAAACTCTTTTAACCAGTTAAGAAGGTTAGATGATTTTGAGTGAGTAGCTTTACATTCATCAATAATTCTAAGTTGAAAGTTTAAAGATAGCATAAGCATACATGTCCTTTAACTCCTTCAGGGTTGCAGAGCAACAATGCACCTGTTTTGCAACCACATCCAAACTACTAAGCACATGACAGCTGTTTTTAGGTTGCTCTACTGAAGTGAAGTTATTGGTAAGAAGATTAATTAAATTGCTTTACTGAAATATTTAGTAAAATTAAGAACCTTCACACCACTTCTAAGAGACTTCCTTCTTTTCCTGCTAAATAAATATATAATGTATGTTTAAAATCATTCTAATATGAGCTGTGCAGGCTTTGATATTAGTACCTTTTACCTCTAGCATGCTAACGCCATATGTATATTTTATCAAATTAGAAACAAGTTTCAAATGCTCCGTTCCAGCGACAAAGGTACTGCTGAAGTAAAAAAGCTGAGGATTTTCAAACTTAAATGAAAAAGGTACATGTAGGAAATGGCTATAAATTTCTTCTTTTTATGGGGAAAGACGGGAAATTATACATGATAATAGTAAAAGAACTATCCTTTATCATATCAAGTGGTTCTTCTTAAGTTCTTTTTGCTCACGTTTACCATTATTAGTGCAGTCAGAGAGCTTGGTTAATAAAGAATTACTTCTGCATTATATGATTGTACCTCAAATCTTTTGCAAAGAACTCAGGATAACATATGTGCTGTGAATTCTGAAAGAATGGGTGACAATTTATTGTGAGTTTTATACAGCCTATTTTAGCATTAGTCCAAAGAACTACCCTGAAATAATTTTTAAAAAACTCTCAAAAGACAGAGAGGGAATGAAGAAATTAAGAAAAGGCCATATAAGATCACATATATTGGATCAAAAAATCCCATTGGTATTATTATTATCAACAATAAAAACAACCATCACATATGTAATGACTAGGAGTCATAATACTTTTTGAATAAAATATCAGAGACAATTGGGAAAAGTAATTACAATTTTGATTGATAGAAGGACCACCCATATCTTCTATCTACCCAGCAAGGTATAATAAGAATGGACTTTATTTCTCAAATGAAAAGCTGAAGGAGTGGGAAATAAGTCAAATCTGTTATAATGGATTTTAGAAATGACTGAAAACAGGCAACATTTTCTCTTGGAATGTCTAAGACACAACTACATCCTGCTTCATGAACATCACTAGCTTTCTTTGTAACTTTACATCCATGAACTATAGAAAAATACATCTAAAAAACACTCTTAAAAAATCAGAATACTAAAAAATATCTTGTGCAATATCTCATCAGCTCTTCTCTCCTAGCCATCAAAAAAGAATGGAAATATGTTGATTTTTTGTTTGCCTTGTACATATAAGCTTTCAAAGCACTGACAATCTTATTGATGTGTGTTAGTGAAAAGCTAATAGATATTTGACTCACAACTATGATCACATGGTAATTCATACCAAACTTAAAAAGATCATGTCAATAAAAATTCCTTTTTGTATTCTTTAAGCACTCAAGGTTATCCTTTGGCTTCTATACAAATTACCTATCGGGAAGTTGAAAATAATTTTCATGTTCCTAATGAAAATAAGTGGTTTTGCACTGTGACATGGCTCCAGAAACATGATCAGGGCTGCATATTTGTAAGAGTTTTGATAGCAATTGGAAAAATTGGAATTTAAAATACATTTTTGCAGTTAGACTTAGTGAAGTCATGCTCTGTTTTATTTGCTCCCTTGCTTGATGTATGAATCTTGCATTTTTAACTACTCTGTGTCCCTGCCTAAGCATTCTATGGTGTCTTTGTGGATTTTGTCCTTAATTTTTCATTGCTCTCAGGTTTTCCATAATTTTCTGAGATATTGTTGAAATAAATATGTTAAAGATTGAGAGACACAATAGGCTGCAGCCTAAGTTAATTATGGGTAGACAGTAGCCCTGGCTGACTTCCGTTGAACTGATAGAATTCAGTGTGATTAGGGAGATTTTTCCCTGGTCTTATGCTTTGCAGAAGTGTCAGTTTATCATCTTGAAGTGTACCTAGTATGCTTTGAAGCTTAGAGTATGTTCCTTGTGTCTGTCTTTTGGGGAACACATATCACCCTGGAGAAGTTAATAATATTTTAAATATTTTGATAATTAGATATGTCTCATTCCAGAACCTTTAAAGAGAATTTGAGATTTCATTTTCCTTAATGCTGTACATGAAAATAAACTGAGTAGTTAGATGGGTAAATGGGATCTACAGGGGAAAAAACAAAAGAGAAAAAATTGGCTGGATGAGCAAATCTGAAAATGGTGACTTAACAGGCATACCTTAATGCATTATAAGTGCCACTGGAAGTGTTTGTTTAATTTAATTATTTTCCACATGGCTATTTATGTGGTTTTCAGTTTAACTGGGACAAGACCAGTACTTCATTGAGAAATCAGCTTCAAAGGCTGATTGTTGGTCAATGCTGGAATATCTCTTCTGCCTAAGAGGCACAGTGTGATGTGGCTCCTCAAGTGTGTGCTTCAATCACTCAGAGAGGAGAGCTTTAGGCTGGGTGAATGGGAGTCCCTGTGAGCAGCACTCTTGCATTTTGCCCATCAGAAGAGTGGATAATGTGTTTTTTCCTCTGAGATTCCTTAGGCATTCTAAAATGTTACTTTTTTTTTATCAGTAGCTGGTTCAGCCTGCTTGGTAGTGCAGCTGCTTCATTAACCAGTACCTGGCCATGCCACACGACTGCTGGGAGTTTTGTATCATTAACAGAGTCCTTCTTGGCAATAATCAGGGCAGCTGGTGGGAATTGGCAGTGCTGGGCCCTTCATGAGAGGTGCTCAGCACCTTCCAGTACTGAGCCCTAAATAACAGGCTGGATTTAAAGCAGCATGTTATATTTCACACTCTTTTTCATAATCAGGTGGGGGAAAAGGTTGTGATAGATCCTATAATGCCTTGATCTTGGCAAAGCTACATCTAGGTGTATGAAAAACAAAATATAATTTAAGAAATGTACTTTAAAACTTGATCTAACAGCTGCAAAAGCACTGAAAAGGCTTCAATACGAATTCTTTTGCAAAAGTGGTTCTACAAAACACAGAGGGCTAAGGATAGAATGTATACAATATTTTATCTGTGGTATGTTAATCTGAAATAAGGAAGTTTGTTATCTTTTTAGTGCAAGAGAAACATACAATCTTGATTTTTGGCAAATGAATGTTTTAATCCTTTCACAAGGAATTGAGATAGTTCTGTGGTATCTGTTCAATGATAATGTCAACGCTCTAAGTAATGTTCTTTCCATTAGAAATATCTTTTTTTCATATTTAGAATTAACAAGTAGGAAAATAATCAATTACAGGCATACAGTATGCACATTTCCCTAATATTAATGCTACATTAGAATTTTTTTTATGATGAAACAGTAGAAGGATTATTTTTTCAGGATATTAAGATTTTTTTTTTAGACAATTTCTAACTTTTTGGTTTTTTTTTAATTTGCAGTCCTTATGTAGGCAGAACTCTCAGTGAAGCCAATCAGTATGTTCTAAAGAAAGATTTTACCAGGGCTCTGAATTTAACTACATAATTTTGTCTCCTTAAAGTACTTCAGACCTTCTAGGGGATGGGTAGTGCTCTGTTATACTGACATATTCCAGAGGAAATTGCCCTTGCATATGATACAGTTGTTGACTGAGGCGTAGAGGAATTTGGCCCAATGTGTGTAATGACAGTACAGTCCTGACCAGCTTCTCATGTGCATGCACTCATTTCAAGATGCTGTCTGAACTGGAGTATTTTGAGCTCCTAAGCTTTTTTCCAAATTTAATACCAGATATTAGTCCTACTGGTATGGATGGGGAATGAGAAAAAGTATCAACTTACCACTTTTAAAAACCCAATCTCAAGTCCTTTCATAATGTTCACCAATTTCTTTTCATGGTGAACCGTAAAAAAAGAAGACAATCTTTAATAAGGGGCTTTTTCCACACAAAATAGAATTGTTGAGAACTATACAATATATTTGAAGACCTTAGAAATATTATAAATATTTTTCTCTCCAGCTTCTATCTCTTTCAACTGTCTCAAGCACTGTAGCTGCATTACATCTGGTGAGACTGGAGGGTTTACTGATGCTTGGGAGAGATGAGTATTTCATACCTGTCCATCTCTGCAAATAATCCACAAAAATTTAAACCAGAAAGAAAACCAGCTGCTGCCATTCAGCAAGAAGTCTATTACAAATCCCTAGGTGGCATGGAAAGCATTTAGACTCATTTCATTCACATGTCAGGTAAAGACTTTCATTTAGAAGTGAGATGAATGCTGAATAATGGACCTTTTGAATAATGTAATTAAGAATTCATTAAAGCAGCCCTTAAAATAAAATCTCAAGAATTCAATGCATGTATATTTTCCCCCTCTAATGTACTAGAGGATCAAATGAATGAATGGAACATAATATAATACTGATGTTTACAAAATTTTCACATTTAAATTAGATGAACTCTCAATATAATACAATATACAATTTTTAATAGCTTCTGAGTAGGAACAATTAGAATTCTTGAAAGAGATTGGTGTCCTTGTTAGCAGGAAAATTAACGTATCCAGACTGGTGCTAATCTCTCAATAGATTGCAATACATGTTTATTTGAAAAATCTTGATGCCACTGAACACTGTGGAAACTCTCACACAAATAGTTTTGTTTCCTTCAATATGTATACAACTCTTTTGAGCAAGCAAGAATAACATTTTTGATATGGATTTTTGCACTACCTTTCTGATTTTCAGCAAAGCAAATCTCCTCTGTGAAACGTCCTCCAAGATTTTCTCTACATTCCACCTAATCACTGAGAAGATTTTGTCTTAATGGTACACCAAACAGGAAAATGCAGCATAAGCTCACAAGCTAGTATTCAAAAAGGCACTGTTATGCACCCAGCATCCACCTAGGGTGGGATGTTACTGAGAAAATAAAGGTCATCTGTATGTTCTAGGAATGTATTTCCAGTTTTTGACAGTGGGAAATCTGGGACGAGAATTGCAGAGGGCAGGACCATCCCTAACAAAATCAGACTCTCCACTGCCTCTCCCTCTGTCCATGAGCAGGACAACATCCATCAGCAGCAACATCATGATTTTGAAAGGAAGCCTTGAATTCTTTTTTTTTTTTTTTTTTTTTTTTTTTTTTATGTTCTATTTGAATGTGAAGGTGAACTTGGACTATTAGAGGGTAAAATTAGAGGGTCCAATTTGCAGACATGGATATGTGCAGAGGGACAGGGATGGTTTCATGGGCCTTGACCTCTGACATACAAGGATAGGAGTGTCAAGGAAAAGATACATTCTGAAGGATTTAATGATGACAGAGGCTCTTGAATATGCATAAATGACTAAAATCAGGGTGGAAGTTAAATGTCTGACTAAGAATCTAAGCAAACAAGACATTTATGTCACTGTTGAAAGGCTTAGACTTCATTCTTACGTTTTAAACAGCCAGGGTTAGTAAAGATGAATTTCCTTTGTCTTCAAACAAGAGGAAAAAAATGGGAATGAATGAATTGAAGAAGTTTTAATGTTAATAGACCAGTAGTACCTCAAGATAAAATGTGGAATGATAACTGCCTTGACTACACTAATACTTATTAATGCAAATGTTCCACCTGGTACTCAAACCACTTTCTGTTTTTTCAAAGAAAACCTAGTTTATGGAAGCAGGACTAGATAGGACCAGAAAGACTCTTTCTTGTTATGAATACTTTGCAAAACATTAGAAGTCCTTAACAATTCAGAGAATATTGACCTACATTTTAAAGAGTGAAGTATTAAGGACTGACAAATGTTTTCACCTTTTCTCAGGCCCAGTTTTGGAAATCTATCTCTATTGTACCATAATAAGAATATTATCACAATTCTACAGGCTTCAGCTGATGAAAGTGGTGACATCTTTACTCCTTTTTCTCTTTACAGTAATGTATTCAGAAATTTGGAAGGCAAGTCCATCCTGTTACCTGTACTTGTAGTGATGCTGAATGAAAAACCTGCCACTTCAGCAACCTCTGACTAGATTGTCCATCAATTTTCTCAGACTTGAGAAGTCCTCATATAGACAATATATAGATCATATAGGCAGCACAAATGGAAAAAGAGAATGGAATAGACTACAATAGTCCACTGCCTGATGCTTATTTTAAAAAAAACGAAATGTGACAAAGAGAGATTTTATTACATTTGTTGCTGGAAAAAAAATGAGAGATTTGAAGTACACAAATATTTTCCTAGGCCTTCAGAAAAAGTAAAACCAACAAATAAAACCAAAACATAAAACCATCATAAGCTGGCATTATTACAGACTGCTTTTACCCTATGTATCTATATGTGGCTTCCTGAATATTTTCAAAAGACTTGCTCAGTTGTTTACAAGGAGGATGGTTTTCACTCTCACAGGATGCAGACCAATGGAAGTTCTAAGCTGATGTATGCATGTGTGAAATCTCCTGAACCTTGCTTTCATCCATACCTTTTAGGCTTCTGGTGTGTATCAGCTGACTGTGTTAAGCATTGGCACTCAAAATTTAACAAACAAATTTTATCCAGTTTGCAAGAGACTAGGAGTTCTTACAGAAGTGACGATTACGACTCAGAGGATATGTGGAAATTTTCAGGAGTCACTTTTAAATAATTTCATCCTAGTATCTTTCAATTACGAGTCCTTATTTAGTTTTTTTCTGCCTGCGCAACCAGTCAGTGAACTTTTCTTTGCCCCTGCTGCTTTCTGTGCAGAGCATGCTAGCACACTGCAATGCTAAGATCTCTATGTTTCATAAAGCATCTTACAAAGTTGTTCAGAGAGAAGATACTACAGAAACAGAAAGTGTTCCCCTTGTGACATCACTTTTGGTGGGCAGAACAATTGTGCACTGTGGAATCTCAGAGGAGGAGCAGAAGTGTCAGAAGGAAGGTAGACAGCTGTCAACAATACAACCATTTCCAAATTGCTCTTGTAAGCAGGACAAAGCAGGTCATTTCTCTAAGTCATTCATCTCACAAAAGTCTCTGTCATTGCTTGGTAAGAAGGTTATTACACTGCTACATGGGAAGATACGGAGCCTTCAGCTCAGACCACATGGGCCTAATGGATGATTCTGCCCTGAAGGGGAGAGTCCATCGTTTCATTAGGAACTTAGGAAAGAGGCTGTGTTTGATGATAGTCCCCCAATGTCACTTGTAGTTAATCAATTGCCATATGTGCCAATCAGGCTAGGTAGAGCTACAGGCAACTCTTTTTATTTGTGTCTGAGAGACTGGGAATAGCCTATGCAGCTGGGAAGCCAAGCAGACCAAAGGATTTTCCAGAAGCCAGCAGTCAAGGAGGCAATTTATTGAGGGAGAAACCCCAGAGCAAGAAATAAAAAAAAAAAAAATAAAATAAGGTAGTGATATGTTTTACATTACAGAATTTCTCCTGGTATGGGTATCAGCTTCTGAATATTTCAGCAATATGGCATCTCATCTCTCATCTACATATCCATTGAGAAGTTTTCAGCAGAAATTACTCTTTGTTCTGCAGCACAGAATTAAGCTGACTTACAACTCACTGTTATACTTGGGACCTGAAAACTGAATACACTTTAGATTTTAGAATGGTTTAGTCTTTACTTTTGTCAAACTAAACTTCAAGATTATCATATGAAACTTTTTCAAATGTCCAAATTAATCACACATGACAATCAATCTCTTATTCTAACCAATAGGAATAATCTCTTTTTTGTGTATTTGTGGGGGTAAAGGGAGTTTTTAGTAATGGAATTCTATGATTTATGACAATGCTTTGAATTACACATCATCTTGCCCTGGGAAACCACTAAAAATAAGGTGTCTTCTCCAGAGGAATCTTCTTCTGCCTTCCTCTTGGGTGTGTATATCTAAGTATGCAACTATGTTTGCATACATATATATATATATACACAATTAGAGGAATAAATTCTTGCCTGTTTACTCATCTAGGGAATAAGAAGGATATGACACATTTGATATTGTCTTGATGTGATACAGGGTAAGTTGGAGCTAAGTGCTCATATCAAGAATGAGTCACTTCCAACCATTTGTGTCAGTGGTCATATCAACCCACCGTCAGCTGAAAAATTTCAGATAAGTGCTGCTTGCATTTTAAAATGATCTTGCTTTAGAAATGTAGGTGACAGTTGTGAACATAAATTTGACACGGCTGTACATAGACACCATGTTGTTCATACACTGAGAACCAAATCTTTTAGGTTTATGGTGATTTAAGCTTTGCTAGATGTCACGTGTTCACCAAAACCATTCTATCTTTCCCCTCCTCAGTTGGACAGGGAGAGATGAGTTGAGATATGAACAGAGAGAGATCCCTTAATGATTACTATCACAGGTAAAATCAAAAAGAAAAACTTGTTGAAGATACTTCAAATTTTAGCAATCAGAGTAGGATAATGAGAAATAAAAAAAAATCTTAAACACCTTCCCCTCCCCCAGCCTTCCCTCCTTCCCAGGCCTAGTTTTAGCACTGTTTCTCTACCTCCTCCTACCCAGGAGCACAGAGAGATGGGGAATGGGGGTTAAAATCAGCTTATCTTGTTTCTGCTGCTCCTTCCTCCTCAGGCAGAGGAGTCCATCCTTTACCCCACTGTGAGGTCTCTTTTTTCCCATGAGGTGCAGTTCTTCAGTAAACAGCTGCTCCAGCGTGGGTCACCTATGGCATCACAAGTCCTGACAGCAAACCTGCTCCAGTGTGTGCTCCTCTCTCCACAGGGCCAAGTGTCCTTCCAGGAGCCTGCTCTAGTGTGGACTTCCCGTGGGCTGCAGGTGAGTATCTGCTCCAGCAGCACATCTTCCCTCTTGCTCTTCACCATCCTTGGGGTCTGCAGGGTTGTTCTTCACATATTCTCACTCCTCTCTTCTTTGGCCACAGATATTTCTGTGCAATAATTTTTTTCCCCTTCTTAAATACATTATCCCTGAGGAGTACCACTGTCACCAACAGGCTCAGTCTTGGCCAGCAGCTGCTGTGCCTTAGAGCCAGCAGTGGGGGAAGCCTTTAGCAGCTTCTCACAGAAGCCACCCCTATAACCTCCCCTGCCACCAAAACTTTGCACAAAGCAAGTACAAATACAAAGTAATACTCTATAATATAGTTATTAAACAAAAGCTGAAATAGTAGTGGGAACAGTTACCTGTGTTTTCAAAAATTATTTTAATTCCCCATTAGCAAAAATTGTTTACAATTACAATCTGTTAGGAGATAGGAGACTGTCTGGTCTGGACAAGTCATAGCTTGAACACCTCTAGAAAGAGACCAAGGATTGCAAATATTAGTATAAAATATATTATGGAATTAGTTACTTCATATATGCCACATTCTAGGGAATAATCAGTGTATTGTTTGACTGGCAGTTAGATTTCTGGTTTTTCTTTATTTAAATATATGCCAGGCACCAGAGCAAAGAAACCTATACCCATCTTTAAATTGTTTATTCTGTGAAGAAAAAAAGGCTGTTCCAACCTCTTAACAACTATAAATCACTGAAAATTGTGACTCATCAAGGGCTAATCTCTATTTCATTTGCATAAGTAGTGATATTTTGAAATGCTCAAACCAAAGTATCACTTCACTATGACTTCTCCTTAACTCATGTGGATAGTCCCATCATGGGATGAGTTCAATGTTAGTTGGCTTTGTAAATGCTACAGTTCATAGTGACATAGAATAACCAATCACAATAGAGATTATGCAACTTTTTCTGGATAATCAGAACTTCCCTAAAATCCTCTCGGCTACTTTTAAGGCCACTCTGCTCTCATCCAGACAGTATAGTTTTAGTATAGAGAGTGTGGTCTAATGTAACAAGATCCCTAAAGAACAAACAAAGAAACACTTAAATATTTGCTGTAGTTCATATGATGAGTATTGCTAAGGAAACAAAATAGTTATCCTTAGACAAGGGGCTGAAAACCCTAACAATCTTATGAATCATTGTTTTCTCCTGATTTTTTCCCTGTAACCTCATTTTCTACCTTTTCTTTATTTCACAGTTGTTGAAAGGAAAATACAAAAGAAATGTTCATATAGATAACCAGTAGGAAGCCAGAAAGGGCCTTTTTCAGTGAGAAATGATGTGTTGCCCTCTGGATAATCAATTGTCCCTGCAACACTTTAGGATTTTTCATGCACTGAGATGCAAACTGAGCAATTTCTTCTTTTTTTTTTCCCCTATATAGTTTGTTAATACTGGAAAAGCAATTGGACAGTGGGGGCCTCCTCATTCTTGGCACTATTTCAAAAGCAACTTGAAATGCCCTGACAGCAGTTCTTCTCACAAAGTAATGTGAAGGTTGTGACACGGACCAACAAAAGGCTGACACACTGTCGTTATCTCACCCTGTTGTGCTTAGGTAATGGTGGAGCCTCAGATCTGTGTGTGATGTTAGCACTATATGTTCTTCAATAACAAGGTGCCAGAAGATGAATTGAATGTAGAACGTCGTCTTTAACTTTGAATTTCTAAGTTTAGACTAGATCTTTCTGTAATATTAAAGACTGACTCTACATTTATTATATGAACCCACTGATAATAAACAGATCAGTTCCTCAGAGATGGCCAGTATTTTTTAGCATAATATTTTCAAAATTATTATACTCTGAAAAAATGAAGCAATAAAGTATCTGAACTGTTCTTTCACACAGTTATTCCAATGTATTAAAAATCCTGGCCATAAACTGACATCCACAAATTTCCCACCTGTCCAGCAGGGTTCAAAACTGGGATTTGTTCTAAATATATTTCTGGTTTTAACTAATCCAAACCCCACTATAAATTGTTTCCCTTGTACATTTAATGGGACAGTTTACCCAGATCTGAGATTCTGGGACTGAGTTCCATCAAAGCCATGGTAAAATAATAAAAATAATTAGATGGAGAGCAGCACAAGCAATACCCTCATATTTTTGTAAAATTGGCTAGTATCAATCACTGTGTAAACCACTCTTGCCTGTTAATGCTTAGAAGTTTCCAGCGTCTGTAAAAAGAGAACTCACATGATTGTCTGTTAAGCCAAAAAAAATTGGCTCCTCAAAGATAACAAATTCAGTATTTTTACACTCTCCTGTTACTTCAAATCGAAGTATTAACTATGCTTCTCTTCTTACAGTCACTGTGTTAGTGTGTTACGGATTTAGGTTTCTTTCCCTGAAATCCTTAACTGTTATTTTTTTATGTCATTATATAAATATGATGAAGAAATGCACTTTTGTAAGCTTTTAGCTGACCTGGTCACTTTTGAGACTAGCATCATATATAGACTTAAATTTTCTGGATCACGTCATGGTAGCTAAACACAGAACATCAGAACATTGTTTTTCTAAAAGCAGAAGGATGCCATCCATTTCACTGCCTGGTCTTAGGTGATTTAGTAGTCATTTGAGGTCCTGTGTCTGGGAAGAAAATGCTCAGATCTTTCAGAAGCACTTTCTTGGAAGCTTTCTTTCCTCTTGTGTTAACATTACATTATGTGAATGAGGTATAAGCTTTAATTCCTGGAGTAGGTACCCATTGTTCAGAAAATTTGCGGGCAGAACAAGTAAAATTTGCTTTGTGAGCTCTCTGTGGGAACCAAATGACAAGCTCTGTCTTCTCCACAAGAGGAAATATCTGGCATGGTATTATCCAGTTCCTGAGACAACATTTTTCACCCTTTTCCTTGATCTCTTTACCCCTTCCTCAGAAGTCTTGCCCAAACCATAGCAAGCATCTTTCATCTTTGACTCTTGATCCTAAAGCAATTGAGAATAAATGCTGTTAAAAAGCATATCACAGAGTATCCTGGAGGATTCGGGCCTTTAAGACAGGGTCATTCTGGGGGAGATGAGGGAATTTCCCGTTTCTCTGAGAATGAAGAAGTTAGGTTGGAATTTGACAAATATTGGCATCTGCATCTCTGCACATCTTCCTTTATAGTCCTTTATAGGAAAACTGGCACTTCTGGGGTGCAATTAATGTCAGCCTTAGGTAGAGGTCTCAAGTAGATGAAATGAATTCTCCCCTTCCATTTTTCCCTGGGACAAGTTCAGATTAATTCAGATCCCTGAAGTCAGGTGGATAATTTCCATCCTTAAGGTTATATGATGTGCTCTAAAATCACCAGCATTAAGTAGGGACTTCTGAAGTAACCAGAGACGCAATTTTGCAATAATTTTTATTTTTATTTTATGTAAGTAAACTTGAAGCCACATAAATTGCACCCTTTCAGAGTACCAGTATTCAAAAATATTTCCTCATATAACCTGGCCCCCTCAAATAACTGATACAGTCAGACATCAATGTGGTGGCTAAAAGGGATACGAAGCATTGCACAGAGGTATGGGGAAAAGGACGTTTTGGGAAAAAGAAAGAATAAAAAAAGAAGAAATGTGGTCTCTATCATATTCATTGTTGCTCATAATCATCTCTGCTGAAGCACAGAGTCTTGCTTGTTTGTTTAAGAAA
Source organism: Phylloscopus whistleri (assembly GCA_017589585.1). Classification (NCBI taxonomy): domain Eukaryota; kingdom Metazoa; phylum Chordata; class Aves; order Passeriformes; family Phylloscopidae; genus Phylloscopus; species Phylloscopus whistleri. The sequence goes on along the minus strand of JADMLD010001550.1, from coordinate 2,466,335 downwards.
TAACCTCTGGTTCATGCATAAGAAAATATAGTAAATATTCTAAAAATTATTTCTTTTTTTCTGTGTAGCAGAGAATCAGAGGTCAAATTCTCAGCTGCCATAATCCCCATGGGATTTATTCACATTCATTACTGAGATGGGCTAGATCCTGGGCTAGAATAGGCTGGCATTAGGCCGATTGAAGACAGAGAGAATCTGTTGATTTTTGAGTAGGCGAAAACCTGGTCCTTGAAATCAGTAATTTTGACTAAGCTCAGTGCTCCAGGTCAAATGATGTTCAGTATATATCAGTATATATCTGTATTTTCTTTATGAGTGTACCTCTTCAGCATTCAACGTATCTAAAAAGAAAAATCCCTGCAGTAGTGTTACAACAGTGAGTGGTAAAATGACAGCCTCAGTGTCTGTTTTCACTCTTTACCCGAGAAGATTTATGTATTAGTCTGCTTGGGGATGATGTTCTACCATCCAAATCTGTTGTTTAGTATCTGCAGCAGAGTCCCTGGCACAATTTTTTTTGTGATCTTTTTTTAACATTTAAATGCACTATTGTGAGCAGATCACCTCAGTGGAATAATGCACTGGTGCAGAGGAGTACTAAATCAAATGATAAATTGAGTGTAACATCAATTATGTTAGCTATGCACAGAAAGATATACATTTGATGGTCATTATGACACATGAATGTTCAAGACAAAAAGTGAAAAATACATTTCAAGTTCTGTATATATGACAAACTGACAATGATCTGTAATTTGCGTATAGCATAAAATTCTATAAATCTGCTGGTGTTTTCAGCATTGAAAGCTTGATTCTAAATGGAAAGGTCATTATCATTATTAAGTTTTATAACAAAATCAGTACGTGTACTAGTATCTATTTAATAACTGAGACATCATGAATGTCAGACTTAACACACTTTGCTGGGTGCTAATAACTCTTTAAGTGTACCCTTGACTCGAGTCGAAGGCAGTATTGGAATTTTTATGTTATCTGAACTGCCTGGTAGCATTTAAAAGTACTTCCATAATAGCCAGGTAAAAATATAGTGACTTCACACAACTTTACCTAATTTTACTCCTATTTCAAAGGTTAAGTTGAACTCATTTCTCCCGCCTTGTGAAAGAACTGGATGTGCAGGCAGGTGAGTCACAATGGACCTGTCCTACTTAACCATTCTCTTGTTTTTATTGGAGCATATTGTGCTTCCTGAGAAACAGATGTGTCAGTAATGTCAACAAAATGAAGTCTTTTGTATCCAAAATATGTGCCTGGAAAAATATTATTTGCATCAGTGTCAAAATTACTTTTTGAAATGTCTTGGTGGAATGGTGCTATCTAGCTATAAAATACGTATTTATTCAGCATTTTAAAACTTTCGTAAATCCTGCATTATATTATCTTTAATTCAAGTCCAGTGGAAAGTTAATACATCTTGTTTCTTTTTCTATTACATATTCAAATTAAAAATTGGAAGATGCAATTCCTATTAATGAGTTTTGTAGGGGTCTTTTAGTATTATGTCCCTAGGCGAGTTTCTTACTTGATATGAGGTCCTCATAAGAGGTGCTTGTGCACTTGATTAATTCATAAATGGCATTGAGGGCTGCATATTTGCACAATTCTTGTTAAATCATAGGAGTTTGCCATTTCTCTGTCCAATGTATTGCCAATTGTGGTGCCCGTTTTATGCACCTAACCACACAGCTGTACAAGTCTCATATTTTCCGGGTATCCTCATCTGTGAAACATTCACCTCCTATGGAAAAGGTCAAAGTATCCTGGCAACATTTATCGGTTCTGGAGCAAAGTAGAAGACTAAAGAAATATTCAGATTGCTGAAAAATAAGATCAACAAAAACAAATGAGTTGCCAAAACGATCACATTTCGTATCACTGGATAGAGCTTCTAGCATCTAATTCAGTACTAATCTACATAAGACATGACAATAAAAATATATTGATATCTTTAGATATTTACTCAGACTTTGGGATGGAAGGCCAGTCACAAATGCCTATGCAGGCAGTAATACTCTTTCCTGACTGATAAAATGTAAGTCTACAGGAAGAAAGACAAGTGAATACAAATCCAGACATTTTTTCCAACTAATTCTTATAGACTTGGAGCAGTATATTTTTTTTTAGTGAAGCCAAGAGCACTGACCACTTGCCAACATGAGCTGAGAATTCACTAGTATTTGAGGGCTATAATCAACAAACTGTTTTGCCAGGATATTTACAGAATGGAGTGGAAATAGGCAAAACCACTTCTATAGCACACTCTCCTAAAAGCCACACTGTTCTTGGCTACATATTGCAATATAAAACTGGACCTTATTTATTTCTATGCAAAGAAAATGACAGTTGTTAAAAAAATTGTTTTGCTAAACATACCATTCCTTTGAAAGGCTCAACTTGTTCCATGTTGTTACTGTTTCAACTATAGCAGGAGGTCTGTTGCACTGCACTCTTACATAGGCAAAAGATAATGGACAATCTTTTTGCTCAAGGCAGTAGGCCTTCAGTTTTCTTTGCATTTGGAAGCAGAAGAAATTATCTGACTCTTTAATCTTGTGCACAAAGACCTTTAACTCAGAGATAGATGCTTGAAGTTCTCACTTGTCATCTGCAGAACACATTCACTCTATGTAAATATTTCCTTTTTAAAAAATGTATAAATTAATCTTAGGGCACAAAGAGAAAGTTAATTTGCTCAATTGATTACTTGTTTCTAGTGTCTGTGGGGGAGGGTTTGCCATTCACTTCAGACAAGGAATTCAAGAAATTGTGGCAGCACTCCAGCAGTATTTAAATGAAAGACAGAAGTTTTCATGGACCAGAAAACCATTACATACCAAGGGGTCAGACCACCTTACAAATATATGTCCAGATTATGCCATTTCTCTCTCTTCTTTTGTAGTTAAAATGTTTAATTTTTAACTCTGGGCTCAGTTTCTTTTCATGGTCTAAATAAGTAGAGGATAACTTCACAAAAAGAGGTTTTCTCTCCACTCGGTTTTCAGCCACTTGTCAAACAATTGGATGCTCCATGTGGTTGTAAACTATGCTAAAAATTAAAAAAAAAATCCTGGCATTGACACCAATAAACTAAAAAAGTTACATTAAATTTTCTGAAGATTTAAAAAATAACCAAAATCAGTTAAAGAGAAAAACAAAGCAAGGAGAAACCCAAACTGATATATTAAATTAAAATCGATCCAATTCCTCATGTCAGAAAATGTGAAAGACAGCAAACTTTAGAGGCCATATTTGGATTAACTCTTAAGGATGGGCCTAACTTTGAGCTCATGAACAGCTGTTTTAGCTCGGGTGAGACTATACAATTGCTCAAAGACCCAGGTGTGAACAAGGTACTTTACCAAATTAAAGCCATTGTGCAAGAAAAATACAGTGCCACTGGTATAACAACCATGCTTCCCAGGAAGGAACTTTTTTGTGTGAACAAGAAGTGCTGCTATTGAGGCTGTGTACAATCAGGCTCAAAAGTGTTCATTGTTCTTTGTTTCACCCCACTAGGGTGCTGTCTTTTCCCATATTACTATTATTGCATGTTCTCTGGTAATAGAAGGCTAATAGTTCTCCTTAAATTGTAGCCTGCATACCATTACTGATAGTTACAGAACAGTGCAAAGTCTATTTGCACACCATACATCCTATAGTGGGTTTTTTTTGAAAATCAGAAAGTGTCAGAAAAAGGCTTTATGTCCACTGTCTCAGATGTACTGAGACAAGTTCAGCCCCTGAAGTATGCAAAGTAAAATCTGTGTGGTTGATGGGTTATGCTTCTGCTTATATCATTAATGAGGCACCAAATCTAGTCTATTGCATAAATAGCATCACAGATGCTGCAAAAAGGGACACAGTCTATTTTGTATCTGCTCTGTGCCACCTAAATAGCATAAAGACTACTCCTTTTTGTAGGAGTTGTAGTACACAATGAAGTGTATCTGTCACTACACCGTGAGTTTTCCATCCCCTTCGGAAAACAGATTGCAAAAGGGGAAATAGGCAAAGATGCTGTTTTACTGACTTGCCATTTTACTTCTTTACTTCTATTTCTTAGAGCAACTGTAACACAATTTAGTTTTAGGGGCGTGTGTGGAAAGCTGTATTATAGTCTAAAGGGAGCTTACAGTTTGTTGTACACACGATACTCTGTGATTGCAGAATGCTCCAGTTATACATGTCCAAGCAGTGCAGCAGGGACACTCACTTTGGTTCTTCTGCTAATACCATCTGACACAGTGCCCTGGGGGGACCTGCTGGGAGGCTGTGTATTGCTGAACTCTTAAATGGTCAAGCTTCAGTTTTACATGTCACCATACGGATGGAAGATTAAGCAAAACGTAACAAGGCTTGTGCTTAGAAAAATAAAAAGGAGCTGACATCCTGCTCAACTGCTTTCACAGAGATCCAAGAGAGAAATGAGCACGTATTAGAAACTTCTAGGGCAAAAACAAAACTGTGCTCTTTACATTGACAGAATCAGGCCACAGTTCTGCCCCAAATTTCCATCAAAACAGAAAAGTATGGGAATGTAACACTTAAAGATTATTCACGTTACAGTATGGACCTGATGTGAACACCAAGCAATCAAGGCTGGCAATCCAAAGAAAGCTTTGATGGTTTCTTAGACCACTTGTCCAGGTGCTGTAATCTGGTATCAGTGCACAAAGAGCCATAATTCAAATACTATGAGTTTTCTTTCTTTAGAGCTTTGGAATTTACTATGTTATCTAACTGCAACCGCAGGAAAAGAAATAAAATGTGTGACTTATCTTAACTTTCAGTGTCCTGCAGCCTATATCCCAGGTTAATTAAACAGCTACATACTGAATGTCATAACAGTCCTAAAATGTCCTAGGAAAAACAGTCACATCATAGCTCCTCTGGTTAGTTATGCTGACATAGGTGAACTATTCTGGCACCCATGCTTAGGGTGCACCTAGGTTATTAATTTAGTGTGCTGTGGAAAGTTTTCCTGGTGCTGATTTGCGTTGTACTTGGAGACTTGCAGCATGTGCTAGAGACATCAGTGCCAGGCTCTGAGCAGTTATTTCTTGGTGGAAGTGCAGCTGAAGACAGGCCTGGGGCAGCCCTCTAACATGCCCATTGCAAAGGGGACACAAGGGCCTCCAACCTTCAGCTCTCTGCTCATGAACAGTGTGGGGCTGGGCCAGGCACAAGCCCTGAACAGTCTTTGGTGTACAGGTATTTTTCAGTCATGGGGTTCCAGAGCCAGAACACATACTGCTAAATCAAAGCCTAGGTTTTCCCTCTTTGCACTACACCATATGACAACATAAAGTCCATCAAGCCAGTTCAGGTTTCTCAGAGTTCAGTTCACAGTGTAGGCAGCGTGGTTGAGTATGAGAAGGGGCTGACAATTGCCATTGCTGCTGTTGTGTTACCTCTACCTGCAGTTCCCCAGAGCTTCCTTTTGGGAGATGCAAACTGGGGGGAATCACATTCCACATCCGGTTGCCTTTTTCTTGATTTTCTTACCTATAGAAACCTGCTGGTAGCCAGAAGTGAATCTATCTTTGCCCATTCTCACTGGTTATCTGCTGACCATTAAGACACAGGGGTCTAGTCTCAAGCCCTTCCAATATTTTTGAGCAAGACAATGTGGTTATATTAAGATTAACAAACATTGTGGAGCAAAAGGACCAGATCTCCAGGGAAAAATATTTGATTTTGAGGAATTAAATTCTCCACTATCTATACTGATGTATTTTCTACTCAGATTAGCCCTAGTTTGATCACATAGACCATAAATTGCATTTCTGTGACTGAAGAACATTAGGTGTGTTCCAAAATTTTGCTCTCTGGAAACTTTACTATCACTGCTGACACTGCTCTTGATTTGGATGAGAACAGTTGGCATAGGCAGCCTATAAATGCACAAAAAATCATCCCTTCATCCAGAGTTCTGAGCACCACAGGAATTAGCACAAAAGGATGACTTAGTCTAGTTAGGATATTATGATATATGATATAGAGACTGTCATGCAAACGGTGCAGATAAATGGAATAGTAATCTCAAAATCTTCTCTCAGACAAAATCCCGTTATCTCAGACCATTTGTTTTGACAACACTGAAAACTGGAAAAAAATAAAACTGAGGAAGTGAATGTTAAGTCAAATATTTAAAGAACTGCGTTGTAGCTTCCCATGTACATTTTCCTCTCCTGCCAATTGCTGTTTTGCCCAACTCCTGGCATTTCTTGGTTAACACTACTGGACTACAGAAAATTTGATACAATGTGAGTGATAATCTATCACAAAATGCACATTTTTTTTCCACAAATAATGGATATGGGCATGTCCATAAGTCTGTTTGAGTCAGAGTATAACCTCTCAGTCTCTTACAGAGGAAGATTCATTAGAAAAACTTGGAATTTGTCAAAGAGATCATTTAATTCTGAAGATGAAGCAAGAGTGACAAAAATACATCAGGAAAATACTTGGCTTTCCTAAAGTCAATGGGAGCTTTCAGAGGAGTCAGGACTCATCCTGTATGTTTTGCTTTTCTTCAAATGTCAGTTACCTGCATGCAACATAAATACAAAGTGGTCAGAGGAGTGTACAGTGAATAGCTGAAACAGTTAACAAAATCAGTAAGTGTAGGGAAAGTAGATGAAAACATAAACCAGACTGAGATATTTTTTCCAGACCAAGATTTTTAAGTCTTCTGTATTTTGTCATTTGTTAAACCACAAATAGCTATAAACAGAGCTGCAGTTCAGAGAGTCTTTGTTTCTAACATAAACAAGGTATAGGGCATAGCTCTGTGTGTCAGCCAAACATGACTATAAGTTACAAAAATGATATATATGTATAAAAGAAGTGTCAGACCATAATTGAAAAATTGTATTTGGACATGAATAAATGTAAGGAACACACTTAACTCTGAAAAAGCAAGTATTTAACAGAAAATAAGCCAGATTAGATTAATGCATGCATTGTACTGTGTCTGTGAAATGATTTTAAGTCAAAATACTGAAATTCAAAAGATGGGGAACCTTCATCATTTAAGCATCATTTAAGTATCACTATTCATCCTGGTGTGTCTGTCCTAGTTGAGAAAACTTATAAAAACAATACTGAACATATGCAACTTTTAATTTAATTATATCTAGGAGCAGAACAGCAGACTAGATCAAATTGCATTGAATATATTGCAGAATTTCTCCTTTTTTTTTTTTTTTTATTTGAGAGAGAATCTTAACAGGAATAACACTTTGCATCTAAAATGGCTGCGTTTCTTAATCACCCAGTCATATCACAACTTCCCACATCTGTAACAGACCTATTTAATTATTTTTTCACTTTACTTTTTCCTAAACTAACATGTGGTGAGCATCAAGAACATTTACTTTCAAATAATTACCTTAAATTCATTTACAGTTCGTTCTTTAGAACTAAAAAGAAGTACAGCTCTCAGGTAAGTACCTCAGCCCTCAAGTGTTCTGGTGCTACAGACTCATTTAGCTGCATAGGTCACAGCAGTCACTGCAGTAAACAATGTTCCAAACTTCCAAAGCCTGCAGAGGTCAGTATAGCAACATCAACAAGAAATTATATAGCCTCGCTGAATAGATTAGCAGTTCAAAATATTTATTGTTAAAACACAAAAATGATGCATCATTCTGGCTGTTACCAGAACTGTGGGACTACTGTGGCAAGTGATGGTTATTTCTGCAAACATCATATAATATTGCAGATGCCTAAAGCTTTAAAGATGTATTTTTGTATTTGCATTTGCTGTTTATAAAAGGGTTAAATATATTTTTCTTGAGAGTGTTTGGGAAAAGTTGGATGAGCATTATGGAAAATGTAAGCACACTCTTCTTCGGAAGCTGTCTTCTCCGAATTGCCCTGTCAATGACCTCTGCTGTGACATTGAAGAAATACCCTCTGTGTGGGTGAGAAGTAATTTGCTTCAATAGCTCTTCTGCCCCAGACATGTATAAAAAGGAGACTGTAAACATATACCCCACGTTTGCTTTGGCACTGACACCATCAAAGTCATTTAGAGCAGAACTTTTAGCTGTTTGTGACAAACCAGATCAGGATGAATGATCAAAACAGTACGTGTTAAGCTCCTAGCTCAGTGCAATGAAATCTCAAAAACTGAAAGGAATGAGAGATAAACAGTGCTAATCAGGCTCTTGAACAAAACTATATAAACTTTATTTATCCTCTTGGCCAGACCTGTCTGCTGTTGGCACTAGATAGCAGTTTACATTAGTGTTTCACTGCACATTCTCAATTATATATTAAAGAATAAGAAGATATTTGAACGTGACTCTGGGGTCTGCAGAGAAAGATTTTGAGGGACACCAGTTGGGTTTAAACATATATTATTTGTTTTATTGAAAGCACTGCACTTAGGTAGGCAAAATACGTGATAACCACAATACAATGTTCCCACTTCTAAAAAAAGCTGGTTATAACTAAAATATTTTTCTTTCACAAATCTGCAAAAGTTCAGGGCAAGTTTTTTGTCTCATTAATGCACAATGTCTATTTTGTCTCAGCTGTCCACCATAGCATTAGCTGTGGACACTGAGATATTGAAAGTGATTCTGCATTCATTTTTTTCCTTTCACTATGAACTTTCATATAACACATTTCCTAATAACTCTCCGCCTTCACTGTTTCTCAAAAGAGAATGTGAATTGTTCAAAACAGAGTAACTTTAACATAAGCATCTGAAACAGGGAAACTGTCCTGAATATGAGTGAGTGATGGGTCAGATGCTCTGCTGCTTCTATTTATGCATCCCTACTTGAACTTAAGGAAAATTAAGAACTGCACACAGATCTGTGGCAGTGGAAAGATTACATGTGAACTTTCTCGGCCTTAAGAGACTCATTCTAAAGTGAATATTTCTCTTTCTATGCATATATACAATTACATAGAAATGACATAGAGCTGATGCCTTTGTAAAGTCCAAGGTAGTAAAGTAAAATGACAAATGATGAAACACATCTAATTTCAATTACTGTCCCTGCAAATCAATATTGTGCACTAGTAAGGGTTCATGGAATTAGTAGTACTTACATATATGTTAGTTGCCCTCAAGATTTACTTATGATACTTTTCTACATGAGAAAGTCATGGATTTGGGTATCCAAAGTGTTGGGAAGATTTAACGTACCCTCAACAACTCACAATCAAAAACTATCCTTGAGAAGCTCATAAGAGCCAGTTGTAAGAAATTTAAAGGGTGGGAGAGAGGGGTCACAGAGAATGTTTAAATGCATATTAAATCTTCTACTGAAACAGCTGGTTGCCTGTAGCAGTACTACCATGATACTGAATCAAGTATATAGTTCACATGGTTCTTGCAAAATCAGTAGTCTAAGGATTTTTTGCTCTGCCATACTCATAATAATCTTTCTGAGAAAGACAAAGAAATACTGTTCACAACCTGTGTCCTGATATTGTAAGTATTGACATGGACTGCTTCCCCTATATATTTTCAAAAGAATTGTATTTTGCCATATAGAAGACAAGACAGGAATATGTAAACTGTATGTTAATGCTTAAAAAAAAACCCCAAAGCCAAACAACAAAAAATACTTCTCATATTTTTTGACTTAAATCTAGATATTTAAATAGAGGAAGCTTAAATAGACAGGCTCACTGACTTCTGTTTTTTAAGATTAAGCACTCTGAAGTGAAAAGAAAACCTTTTCTTAAATACCCATAAACTAGCTTCCTCTTTCACATTCTGTTCATGCATGGTAGATCTCAGACCAGTTAAAGCAACAGAACATAAGGGAGTTTTTGTTTGAACCTGGAAAAAAGTACAGTGACCTGAAATTCAAAATAGAAAGGTAAAGGTGAACAGGCTAGAGCTGGTAATATAGATCTTCACAACCTTGCTTCTTATTCATTTATTTCCCCTCTGTGCAGAAAGGATGCAGAGTAGAGAGCATCTGAGCAGAAGTGCTTCATCCTCACTTGTCACAGACATGCATGACTATTCTTAGTTCTAATTATTTAAATTCAGTCTAATTATTTAAACTCTTAAAACAAATAAGACTTAAAACATTTGTAATTTCAGTAGGTTCAAAGTAACTGTAAAAGAGAACATTGAAACATTATTTCCCTATTCATCATCATCACTGTGTTCTTCACACCATCAAAGGCTTGCATCAAACATCAGAGGACTGATAATTCCTGACAGAGTTTGTTATTCAGGTTTTTTTTTTGTTCCCTATACATTAGCAGTAATATTGTAATTTTTAAGTCAGTCTCCAATTTTCCTTTACCTCTCCTCTGAAACTCAGAATTCATGGGATGGGGGCAGGATCCTCTAGGAAATCTGGAACCTCAAGAGTGCATTTCCATTTTCTATAGAGCAAAGAATATTTGTTGAGTCGAAAACGAAAGACTGAACTGTTCATAATGTAAAGTTAAATCAGGTACACTCAAATATTTTCTAGATATAATAGATCTACTCTAGCACTCAGTGGCTGCCCAATACTGAAGAATATACTGCATTCAGCCTGTCCTCAAGGAGTCCATAGCAGAAATTTCACCATCTTCAGAAGAAGTAGGATGGAATGACAGCAGATTTTCTTCAATTCCATGGAAAGATCTTTTTTGGCAGAAGAAAAAAACAAACTCAGCATATAGTCTTCCTAATACTTGCCAAAATAATCTCCCCTTCCCACACTTCCTCAATGCCAACAAAACACAGCAACAAAAACAGCTGCTGGAGGCAATCATTCTGTTAATATCATCAACACTCAAATATGTTCAGTACCTCTCAGTCTCTACACAAGTCACTCGTGTCCCCCATGGACATTTGGTTAACTAGAACCCTTTAATAAAATCAAATACTTGTGTGATGGGTACAAGCATCTGTATGTGTAGCACCCTGGGCCACACAGCAGAAATCAGCATACTCTCAGTATTACAGAAAAGGTGAACATTTCCTGCACTGTGTAGAAGACATCCTCATTATATATAATTAGGAAACTTATTTTCCCCCTGCTGTCCTAATTTGTGGGGTTTTTTCTTCATTTTTAAAATTCTCCGTTGGCTTTAATTAGCTTCTGTCTGAAATCACCAACCAGGTGAAATTAGAGCACTCTTTAAGCTAAAAATGCAACTGGGTTTTTGCAAACTTTTTTAAGTTGAGCTTTATTCCCTGAGGCCAAATCCTCCCTGCTCTTACTCGTGAGAGTAGCTCTGTGCACTTCAGTGAGGGAGCTTTTCAGAGGAAAGCAGGTTTTGGCCCTAACGGGATATACCAAAGTTCTTCTAAATATGGATGTAAGATATATGAGACAAATCCTCTCTGAGGGAAATCATCAGTGTTCTTAAATCAATGAAACAAAAGCCATTTACATCCACTGAAGAGTTTTCCTTATGTTTTTAGACTTCACAAGTCTTCACCAAATATTTACCACATGGAAAATCATATATTTTTGCTAATGATGTTTCTATTCCTTCATTTATAAATTCATCAGTATATAATCAAGACCAGTGACTCAGCCCTTGCTATTATGAGAGTAGGAAATTTTACCTAAGAGAAATCATTTTTGTAGTCTACATGACATGACATATCCTTAAGTGTTTTGTTAATTAAGAAACAAAAAAATAAGCTGTTTAAGAAATATGACAAAAAAGATGAGTGACTTTAAAATAATACACCTCTGAGCTTTAAAATGGCCTTTGGGTGCTCTGGAGCTGGAGATATCAAGATATCCTTGTGATATTTCAGTGACAATTTCTATTTTAAGTGTCAAAAACAACTCTGCTATCTGAAGCAAGTAGTGTAGTTTTCTGTTCTTTTAATATTCTAATCGTGAGGTGTAAAATGAAATGGTTGCACAGTGTAATGGTGGTAAAGAAGCTGAGTGTCAATGAGACGGGAAAGGTGACAGACACGGAATGAGTCCCCAAGGTGCTCTCCAAGTGCATTGGATAAAGATTCCCCTGGGAAATTTTTCTCATTAGTTCTCAGACACAGTTCAGTAATTCAATAGCACCAGGTTACCATTAGTCACAAGACCAAAATATGTTACTTTCCATGCTTTACCTCTTTGATTTGTATATGCCATTTTATGAGAGAAACTTATGAGATTATATATCATTCAAATAAGTTCATATGTTGTTTACATACCTCAGGACGATCCATGACAAGAAGACTCCTATTACAAAGAGCATAAAAATCAAACAGAAAACTGACACCTTTTTGATATTTGAAACTGTGTTAATGATTGCATTGTACAGACATGAACAAGATATTGCAGATTGATTTTCTATACTAGTATCCAAAAAATTAATTATACTTTGAGATTCAACCCCAAAATTATCAACAATTAAAATGGAAAAAAAAGAAAAAATCACTCTAGTTTTTTTCTGTGGATATTGCCAGGTAAGAATAATTCTTCCATGTTAGACATGAAATGTGTACGTACGTAGCTAATATGATTGGGAAAAGTAGCTAAAAAGTTTGATGGTAGCTAATTTTATGTGTACTTACTCTGAGAAAATGTTAAACTGAATAGGTTACTCTTGACATTTTTTTTCTTATGCAGTAAAAGATGCACTTACTTCTATGCTATCAAAGTTAACTGCACTCCCACTCAACACTTGAAGGAATAATGACTGGAGGTGTTGTCTCTCTCATTACCAGGATGGAAAAAAGGAGTGTCCAGCCCTAGTGGCCATTTAAAACCTCATTGTTATATTGACAAAAAAAAAAAAAAAAGAATGAACGACGAAGTCCAGAAAACACAAAAATTAGACACATAAACACGGTAAGTTATTATGTTTTACCTGTGCTGAGTATTAGTTTTTCTTTTTAATGTATCCAAGAGTGTGCTTCACAATGTTTCAATTTAGTTTTCACTCCTGATTAATGTATTTAGCACTCATCACTGCACCATGCATTGCACCATGCAATATTAAAGAGACAGAAGCTACAAATAATTATTCTGCCTAAAATAGTTCAGGAAAATACAGATATTTTAGCATTTTTTTCAAAAAAACCCCAAACTCAAAGAAGGATATATTCTCTGTAAGCTTTTTCATTTTATTTGATTGTGGTTTATGGAATTTGGGGCTGTTAGGTTTTTCCCTCTCTTTTCAACAATGTTCAACATTTAATATGAGAAACAAACAAAAAAGTTTGCATATAAATGTCTGTCTTGAACAAAAAATATTGAACTCTGTCAGTCAATAGGTGCCTAATTTTCAACCTGTCAGCCTTTTATTACAGTCAGATCAAAATCATGCACCCCAAGTTGTCTCATTTAGCTTAAAAAAATCAATTTATTAGTAGAATTCCTTAACAAGCGGAATTATATCCCCAGCACAATTACTCGTGCAGTAAACAGGGTTCACTCTTTTTTTGTTAGATTCTGATATGTTTATTGTTGCACTGCAGAAAGGCCACATGTTTAGTGCTATGGTATTTGTACCAAGTAAATCATCGAGAACTGGTTTCTATTAATCTTTCATATCTTACTGCACTAGAGTTGGGTGTTTTGCTCCCCTGATTAAGTTGAGAGAATGGCAGTTTTCTAGAAGTGTGAACTCACCTGTTTCATGTGTATTATTTTCTTCAAAGCTGTGCACTGCAGTCTCCAAAGGAAGCTCTTCTAATTGAAAATGTTTCCATAACTCTTTAACACTAAGCTACCTTCCAACTAATGATCAGGCTCCAAATAAATATGCCAAATACTTATGGTATTATTTATGTGCTATACAGAAGCTCATCATCGTCTTATGAATTGTAAATATTTGTAAGTGGCTCATATTAAAGTAGTTGTCAACTGCAGCTACAGTACTTCACCTTCTGTCACTCCCAGGTATCAAGGGGGCTGATTCAATCACTCTCTTGTCAGACTACCTTTCTTCTCCTGAATACCCAAATCCCTAAACACAACAAAATATAAATGAATGAAAAGTGCTAATGATGCATCATTACCAAGAGGTATCAAGTTTTTTAAGGTCCTTTGCTGACTAAATTTTAAATTAGCACAATTATTCAGAGCATTCCCCAAGGCACCATTCATTATGCTTAGCCACTGAGTTGAGCACACTGCAAACGAAATATATATTACTGTCCACAGCTTACTGTCTGTCTGCCTTCCTGGAGTAGTTGCGTATTGAAAAACATGCAAGTGTGCATGTATTTTAGGACTGATCATATATCTGCATTTTTGTTACTGCTCTGTTACCTACAATATATTTGTGTGCCTAAAGACTCTGAATAACAAGAACATGCACTTAGGGATTGAGATTTTTTTTTTTTAAATGCTGTTTCATCTGCTTCCTAACACAGTAATTTTAATTTCCAGTGAAATATAAAGACTGCTGAAGCCAGGAGCTAAAATGTCTCTGATATTGCCCAAGCCTTCCAGAAGCTTACAATGCACAGTGGATTATATTTTCCTTTGGCCTTGTCATTGGCAAAGAGGTCAGAGAGGACACCATGCTGCTGAATTTGTTGGGCAGCCTGGATATCATATCTTTCAGAATTCCCCATAACAATGACCTGTGTTGCACCTACCTTGTATGTCAAAATTTGATTTTTTTCATGCCCTAACTGGAGAGTCCAAAGCCCTTGTTCATGAGGACATTTAACAGTTCTCTGAAGAATAAGGAGGGCAACTTTGCCATGACAGATCCTTCTTGGATTGTCCAAAAAGCAGATCAATTTGATGCACGCAGCAATAGGCACGGTGCTATTCCTTGTAAAACACTGGTTGTATTTTTCACAAGAATAGCAAAACAACCAGTCCTTATACCCACTTTACCGTTTAATACAAAACGAGGACAAACGTGACCGTCTGCATGAGTCATGGGCTCACCAAACGACACAGTTGACAGCTCTCCCAGTAAGACACAGTGCCCATTTATCCTAATGCAGATGAAAATAGATATATTTGTAAAGGAAAATTATTTCTGTATGTATCTAGCTGTAAAGTCCTGACTTGTTTTTTTAACCCAATGACATCACCACACACAAGTGGGCCCCACAGCACAGATGTGCTTTCATGTGCAGTGATATCACTTTCACTAAAACACTGAAGGCATGACTTTCAAGCAGTTTTAAAATTCAGATCAGTTCTGCTCATATTTAATCCAGACATGTTGGTTTAACACCAAGCCAAGCCAGACCTTTTAATGTTCAGTGGCCATGATATAAAATTCCTCACTGTGTTGCACCAATAAATTCAGAAGTGCAGTGTAATTTGCTATAGTCACAGAGACTCTTGTGAAATTCAAGCAAGAGTGGAAAGCAACCCCTCATTCTGTGCCTTACGACAGCACTTCAACTCTTTGGAAAACATTTTCTTTTCCCCCAAGAAACAACTAACTGTGTGGACAGAATAATTTACTGCTGCTTGTTTTGGTTATGTTGAGATTAAATTAAAGGTAGGCTGTAAACCACCATTGGACTCTTCCTAAATTAGGAACAGTGTCGCTGTGGCATTATTTAGGAGTTACTTAAAACAAACAATGGAAAGAAAGTGCCACTTGACACTGACAGCAAGTATCTCTGTTCATTTTGCATTGTCAATAGCTCCAGTGGTAGCACTATTCTTTTGACAGCTAAAAGCAGATGTGTGGGTTAAGTATGGGAGCAATTCAAATGTCCATAGTAAACTGCAGGGGGGCAGAGAGAGCTCAGAGAGCAGCAGCTTTAAAGTAATTGACTAATACAGTAAGGATATTAAAGTCATTTAGTGCCAAAAGGGAACACACTGATCCTTGACCCTGAGCCACTTTGGAGTAATCTAGTATTCAATCCAGCGTGTAATGACTGCCAGGCCTGTCAATCCTCCGGGCTCTCCAGTCAAATGCCTGTGGCTACTATTGGCTTATGGTAAAAGGACAAAAATGCAAGGAAATGCCTCTCAATCAGGCTATGATGTGATAATGTTATTGCTCCAATGTATTCTATATTGTCCCTGCATAGTTTAATCTGTTGAGATCCATGTCAAAAATTGCCCTTGTTCCCCAGAGGTCTTTACTCAACCTTTTAGTAATACAAGTGGATTTGAAAGGAGAGGGGTAACTCACTTGATGAATGGTTTCCAGTTAATATAAAAAATAAGAGGTCAACTGTGGCTTAAAGGCTAACCATGGAACGTATAAATTAGAATAAGCATGCTGGTAATCTGATTAGTAAACCTTGCTCTGCATTTACCCCAGTGGGTTAAATATTTTCCAATAAATAATATTGACACAGAAATTTGTTTACAAGAATGACATATTTCCTACAAAGTTTAGATGTTGAAAGGGATTTCAGCTGGGAAGCAATAAGAACAAAAGGCTCACTCGCTTCTGCCACTTCTTGTCCTTAAAACTTGTGCAACTACTGGGAATCTCGTATTTTAAATTAGGCACCTCACATTTGAAAAATATAATTATTGCTACAGGCTGAGTAGTCCACTTGAGCTTGAAAGAAGGAAATTGCCATTTTTTGTTATTTTGATTTTGCTAATTAAAACAGGGAAAACTGACCCACATAGATTCTCTAAAGTTAAAAAGTCAAAATGGGATAATAATTATGCAAATTTCTATGCATTGCTGTAAAAATTATCTCTATATTTCATTATATGGTCTCCACTATTTCCTGACCCCACTTTCCATGTGGTGTACATAAACTTTGGGAAGGGTGAAGCTCTAGTGATAGTGATGCTCCCACTATTTTTAAAGAACCATGAGGTTACATAACAGGCACTTTGCTTAATTTGGTTCTCTATGATTCCACAAAGCTCTCCACAGGGATGACACAACACAAAAAGGAAAAAAAAAAAGAGAACCTCTCCTGAGAAATATCTTGCTTATAACTTTGAAATAACTTCAGTGTCAAAACCAAATGACTTTCTCCAAAATTCTGCCTGTCCTCTCTCAGTTCAGTGCCCCAAAGTCATTATTCAGTGTAAGGTTCTATTTATAAACCCATTTTCCAGCCTGTACATACTTTTTACACTTGAAAAATTATGGTTTTGTGGACAGTTTTAGAGGATGAATCAGAGAAAGAGGAAAACTGTACTTTTGTGCTCACTGAATTCCCTTGCCATGAGGGTAGAAGCACATGCAATGCAAACTGTGATCCCATCAGGCAATGGCTAGCTGTGTTCCAGCTGAACTCTCCACAGGCAGTTTTATCACAACCTGGTGTTTTCACAGGGAAAAAACCCCAAACATCACAGAACCTCTACAAGTAAGCTAACCTGAAGCAGGATATGACAAGTGTTGTGTTACTGCCCTGTAACAGAGCAAATAGGCAGTGCCATGTGGCAGTTTGGCAAAGAAAGCTCTTTCCTTGGGAAGTTCTTGATGTGATGACAGACCAAAAACTACTCACCTCCACCCATGCCCTCTCTGAGAACTCACATCACTTTTCCTCCCAGATCATGGTAATTCTCTCCCTCTTGAGGGATAGTACTTAAATCATCATGGGAACCTATGCAATACTTCATCTGGAGTAAATTCATCTGGGTAGTTTAAATTAATTACTTTCCTTTGCACTTCCAAAAGGAGGGTGCAACATGAATCCACATCCATTTTTTCCCACTTCAGCAGTACAAGTGGTGCCCCAGCAGCACCTACCAGCTGGTGTGGAAAGTACTTGGAGCAATGCTCACCTGCCAGGAGGGAAGGGATCATACACTCCCTTTTACCTGTCTGGGATGCACGGGCCCCAATTTTTTCCAGTTCAAGTTCCTCCTGCTTTTGTCAGTAGCAGCTGTAGCACACAACACAAGGCAGAGATGATTTGGGAACAAAAGGAACAGAAGACTCTGAAGTCTCCCCTGACATAAGTACAGGACAGTCTCTTGGGACATGGCACACTGCCTGGCAACTGTGTCCTTGCTGCCCTCTTCCCCTCCACAGAACCTTTAAGGGCTTGAACGTTTGTCCTTCATCCATTTTCAGCAAAAGTGACATTTGCCCCTTTTTCATTACTACTGAGAGAGCAGAGATGGGTGACATGTTCTCAGCCTGAGTGGGGATTGAGAAGATCTTCTCCCTTTGCAGTGTTTAATGAGGAAATCGAGGCAGCAGCAATCAGTTTCATGGTTCCTACCTTCTTCTGCCCTCCAAGAGATCTGTTCATGGTTTCAACATGAAAGTGTAGGAAATTAATTTTAAAAAGTGTGAAGTTTTGTGAATGGGGAAGGAAACACCAGAAAAAATGCCAAGGACCTTTGCTCCAGCATTCACAGGGTAGCCAGGTATGAAACCCCTTTCGGGGAGAAGTCTGTTTTTTGGGTATTTTCACTGGTAGCTCATCATCACACTTGGAAGGTGCTGATCTTTAGAGCAATGATATTTCATGATGTATGTTTTTAAATTACAAAAAGAGGGGGAAAAGTTAAAAAAATGCAAGAAAAATCCTGCTGTTCCTTAACGTACTTGGAGCCAGGAGTGCCTCAAAGGTAATAGGTCAGGTATTGCTGAGAAGCCCACAAACAACTTCAAAAGGTATCTCAGCTCTAGTACATCTTCCTTTGTTTCTCTTCCAGGATGATTGTGTTTTTATTTAAATTCCAGACTTTAAATGCAAGTCTAAAAGCCACCTGACCCCTAAGGGTCTGGATGTTTTTTGAGTGAATCTGTAGTCATACCCCCTGCTGTCTCCCTTTTGTTAAATTAGTGTGGTTTTGCAGCCTGTGCAAAGAGATCTTGTTTTGCACTCCCCTTTTATGAACATTTGAAACCACTAAATGCATTTTGTAAACAAATTTTAAGATCATCTTTTTAAAACAAGGCTTCAAACACAGACATACAGACACACACACAGATGCATGCATGCAGGCATTCCGCTTTTATGACTTAGGAATAAAAATGCAAATGAATTTATTAGCTTAAGCATGGCGCCAAATAGAAATTTATGCACATACATTTAAAAAACAGACCCCTTGAAAATAACGCAGTTGCAACCTATTAATTTTCTTTTTTGACAGTTTTTAAAATTCCTCTAAAAAAATGAAACAGCATGAATACTGTCAATATATCACAACAGCCACATTAGGTTTTGTGATATACATCATAATATAAAGAGCACTATTAGAGCACAACCTGGGAACCATTAAATCATTCTAAATCACTGTTACATTCCATTAGTGTCAATGGTGAAACCACATAATAGGCTTTATTACAAACTTCACCTTGGTAGGCCATTGTCTCTAATAACCACTTCTCTATGATGTGGTATCATACCCAGAAATCCAGGGAGATAATAAAGGCTCCCTTATTTCTTTTTTATTGGATGGGTAAAGTTAAATTTAGCTGTAAGTAAAAAAAAAAAAAATCTTGAAGCTTTGTTCACTAACTGTGAGTTGCTGCTATTTGGACAAAAAAAAAAAAAAAAAATTAGGCAGACTTGGGAGAACAGTTTGAAATAAATTTAAATCCTGGTAAATGCTTGAGGCCAAGGTAAGATAGGCAGTCCTGCAATTACAATGTCATTTTTGAAATGCAGCTTAGTGCATTTATGCCCTTCTTTACACTTTTGTTCAGATACAAAGCATTGATTACAGAAACATTATAGGAATTAAATCTGTATTCTCATCTCTCCAACCCCTATATAAGCAGTATCCATTAGAAAATGAACAAAAGCATAGAGAAAGTGAGAGAAAAAGAGAGAGAGAGAGAGAGAGAAGAAAGAAAGAAAGAAAGAAAGAAAGAAAGAAAGAAAGAAAGAAAGAAAGAAAGAAAGAAAGAAAGAAAGAAAGAAAGAAAGAAAGAAAGAAAGAAAGAAAGAAAGAAAGAAAGAAAGAAAGAAAGAAAGAAAGAAAAAGTCTCTGCACATTAGTGTTTTCTTCCTTCCTGAATTTGTAGAAATGCTTTGGGGGAAAAAAATAGTGCACATAATTGGGATCCTTTTTTCCATCTTGCAGGCCTAAACCTGGCTCACATGTGATGACACAGGTCACTCAACAGACTGTAGTGTGGTCATTCAGGATTAGCACAAAGAACCTCCCTGTTTTGGGGAGCTGGGGATACTCAGCACTACCTGGGCATGAGTCTGTAGGCAGATGTGGAGGAATCCTGCCCCTCTGAAACTCATTAGACTTTGGTATTAACTGGAGCAAGGGCTCCAACCTCAAGTTTTCAAACTTTTTTTTCGTACAGGAGCCTTGTATTTCCTGTACGAACATTGATGAATTTTGATAAATAATGTCTCTATCATCACAGCTTTTCACTTAGTCATCTTGCAAAAGCCGACTTGTGACTTCAGTTTAAACAACACTGCCATCCCCCACCATCATTATTCAGTTATTGGAGTGTCTGAAAACATTTCTTATGGTGACGCTTAATGTATAGTGCCTGTCTTTATAATTCTTTCATGTGAGTTCACTACAAGAGTTGGAGTAACTGGGAGGTAGATGTGAAGAGACAGGTGAGTACCCCAGCCTTGTACTGCAGCGGAGTTAATGAACTGTATCCTCTTGTCCACCTGACTGATTCCTAGGGCCTGATGGCATTTTATCCTTAAATTTTCCTGTAGGGGCTGATTAGGGATGGATGTAAATAAGAACTGGTCCTTACAGCATAAAAAGTAAAAGTCAAAGGTTTTTACAAGGTCAAAAGTCTTTTCTGATTGGATCAATTGTTCTCAAAAACAAAATATACCCCCTCAAATGAGTTACAAGCAATAAGATGAAATAAAAAATAATCACCAATATCTTCTTTTAACTCTGTAAAATAATAAAAAAATATTCTTCATTCCACCTATTCTAAAATTAAACAATTCCTCTGAGCAAAACCTCCTTTGTCCATTTTTTCATTCCTTTTCTTTCTTGCATCCTGAGTTTTTCTGCATCTCTCTGAAATGTTCCTGTTTTTAAACAATGACCCAGTTCCACATTCTCTGGTATGTTCCATATATTTGTGGCAATTTTGCACTTACCTTTTTCCTCCTAAATGGCAATTTTATGTAGCAGCTCAAAGAGACTGCAAGTCTCCTGCATGTACAGGGAACAGCAGTCAAGGTTTGTGTTGTCTTTCCTTACATTTATTCCTTTAAAATTTCAGTTCAGTACTTTCAACATTAATTTTAACTTCCACTGATCAGAATAATATCTTGCTATGTATGAAATACTGTTTTAGAAGTACGAATCTGGTTTCTTCATCTACACAGTATGAGTTTACCAATCTCCCAGGCAACCTGTACTGCCAGATATAGAAGTCCTATATCTCCAATATGTAACATCTGAAGTTAGAATGTAAAACTCACTCTGAACTTGGAATATCCCCAAAGGTAGCCAGATCAGTCACTGGAAACAGGAAAACTGTAGGAGGAAGGGGGACTATAAAAGGATAAAAAGGTATGTCGAGGGAGATAAAAATGACAATAATTCTGGGTGGCACATAATGATTAACTACAGATTTACTAATAAACCCTAGGGACTGGGCTTGCATTCATTTACTTCATTTAGGGTAACCTGAGACCAAGGTCACATTCTTCAGCTGTGGATGAAGTCAGATGTGGTTCAAGAAGGATAGAAAGGTGGGGAGAGGAAGGGAAAGATGCCAGCAGATGAGAGAGCTGGGGAGTACATCTAGTCTTTCGGATACTTTTATCAGTCTAAGCCTCCTTCAATATTGCTAGTTCAGAGTTTGGCATGGCAGACACCAGCCCTGTTTTCAAGGTCAGATGTGTATATTCTGCCCCTCTTACTATTGTTTCTCATAACTTGAAAAATGCTACTGTATTTTTTCAGTGTCTAAAATAAGCCATAAGAAAGGGTTAACAAGACACCTGTGAGCAATAATGAATAAAAATTAAAAATACGGGAAACAGAATTTTGCCTAACAGACTCTGTAAGGGCTTAGAAGCGGACATGAAGGAACCTTGTTTAAATTTGGCCACATTTGAATAAAGCATTTAGCTAAAATATAACCCTTGACCTTGTTTTCTATTTCTAGTGTATATTGTAACTTTTTTTAATGTACTATAGTTTACAATGTCTCTGATGTTGACACCGATCTGGACAATTTCTGATGCCATTTAAGCAAGTTAGTCTGTAAAACTTTAGCTCGTCCTTGAGATTCTCAATTTTTTATTCCAGCTTTCCTTTCTGTCTTTTTTTGGGGGCTGGAAACGAATACATCTAGGTAGTTAGATATTTAGAAAGCCTAACTCTGGGATGTATGCAGCATATGAAGCCAATACAAGGGCAATAGTGGCAGTATGCTTAGCCTGGACTTCAGTATTCTTGTGATGATAACTTGGGACCTGAGGCAACTTTCCCCTCTTCAGAAGTGTCAAAATACATCATTTATTAGTATAAAACATAGAATAAATTCGTTGCTAATTTTAAGAAAGAGATGACTCAACACTTTAGATGATTAACAGAGAACAGCAGCTATACGTTGTTACCATGTACAACATCCAACTTAAACCCCATATCTAAACAAGAAGCCAAATAACATGAGGAGTTTTAATTTTCTACATTCTTCAATATATATTTTTTCCCCTGATGCTGTGATACAAAATGGTCCCCCAGATGGTTTCTTTCATTACTGGCATTAAATGGTGGACAGATTTGTGACACTCTAGGTTAGCTCATAGCCCACTTCCTTTGCCCTTCCCTTCCTCTCCTCCAAAATGTTGCCACTGATATGTGTGTATGACACTGAAATATTCATCCCCACTCAGTATATGCAGAGGTGGCAAAGAATGATAACAAAACATCTGCAGGGTGGGAATGCTTCCAGAGAGCACTCTGCAGATGCTGAGTATCTCATGTTATTGCACCTACTAACAAAATACTTATCCTCTGACTGAGCAAAATAAACACTTATTCGTATCCTTACCCCTATGATCTCCTGTTTTTATGCAATTTGTGAAGCAAAAAAATAAAGCCTCTGGTTGAAATAGATTCACTTTTTCTTCGCTCATAATTTCTATTTTCTTTCTGCTCACTTACAGTGTTGCTCAGAGAACAGCCTGTAGTCTGCAGACAAGTCTTTAATATAAGTTAAAATTATTCTCAAATGTCATTTGAGAAAGCCAGCAAAAGAGTCAGCAAAATAGGTTGGACTGAAATGGATCCAGGACTGAAGGAGAACACAATAAAACTATCTGTATCCCTTTCCTGGCTAACTACTGAGCTACCAGGGCTGAGAATCCTTGCTCCAGCTCCTTATTTGCAGTTGCTAAAAAAACCCCATCACCTGCTACCTCTTCTGTATCAAGCATGCTGGCCTGGCATACTAAAAGAATCAGAAAAAAGGAAGTGTTTCTTTGGAAATTAGTCCATGATGCTATGTCCATACAATGCAGCCCAGGAAAAAATGGCAAAAAAAAGGAAAAAAAAAAAAAAAAAAAAGGCAGTAAGATATTAATGATGGATCTTTTTACAGAAACATTTGAGAGCTTGGTGTATTATAAAATATATGCAAGCATTTGGTGCTTCATGGTTTGTAATGCCCTGAAGCAAATTGTAAGCCATCAGCATCTGGGAAGATCAGAACTTTCCGTTTGGGTTTTGATTAATCAAATATATTACGAAATCTTTGCTATGCCTTATTTTTCAGAAAGTCTATTTTTGATATTAATATGTCTCTGCAGATTAGATACAGATTAGATACAGATCAGTTATTTCATGAAAGTAATTTTCTTATCTTTTTTCTCTTGTACAAAATATTATGTTTTTAAAAATAAAAACCATCAGATAAATATTTAAACACAGATTTTCTTCATGTGGGTGTCTCTTCCATGCTATTTCACTTATAAGTCTTTTTACAAATGAGGAACTTTGAAATGTAGGACCTTTAATATTCTCTAACTTCTGAAACAATCACTAGAGGCCTGTAGACTGCTTCCTAGGAAGAGACAGCCAGTTGTATTTCATTCAGCATCTTTATGGCTGTGTGTCAGAAGCCTGAGTCTTAAACCACGAGTCTCATCCTATTAACCCAGTCATATAACCTTGAGCTAGCCAGACCTGCAGATAACAACAGTGCCTCTAACATGTACATCAGTCAGGGTGTGAGCTTTTTATCTGGTACAATTAATG
This sequence comes from Phylloscopus whistleri, assembly GCA_017589585.1. Classification (NCBI taxonomy): domain Eukaryota; kingdom Metazoa; phylum Chordata; class Aves; order Passeriformes; family Phylloscopidae; genus Phylloscopus; species Phylloscopus whistleri. The sequence goes on along the minus strand of JADMLD010001550.1, from coordinate 2,442,291 downwards.
TTTAAAAGTACCTGCATTAAACAGACAAGTATGCATATTTTGATTGAAAAACATCTAGAGTAAATTTTCTAGTGTTAGAATAGTAATGCCAGTTATTCTACCATTGTATTAAGGGTCTGTTGTAATTATATCATAATCCTTATTCAGCCCTTTGGAAAGGGCTAATGAACTTTTTTCTAATTTCTCCAAACAGGGGAAATGGATGTTTTTATTTTATAAATGTGCATATCAAAAAGGACTATCAGAATGAGTGGTCCCAATTACATTTCTGCTCTCCTGCTGTTCATGAGGGCTCAATAACTTATTTGTTTTAAACCAAAAGTATTTGTGTACAAATGACAGTTTAGATAAAAATGGACATTCAAGATTTAGTTGCAGTAGGGCACAGCTTTCCTATCCAGAAAGCAGATTTCCTATAAAAATGCAATCTTTTCCAAGTAAAATGGTAAAGCTTCTTACCACAGAGAGCAGAGGTCCAATCCTGTGAGCTGCTGAGCAGCTTGAGCTCTGGCTGCCAGGGACTCAGCACCTTTCAGGATCAAGTCCATAACCCATAAGCACATCAGCTACTCTGATACCAGTGACCTTAAACGTTTTGGTCCACAGGGCCAATGATCCATGAACTAAGACAGATTTACGGTACACAAGCGACAGTAGTGGTTTAAGGAGAATAAGTAAAGAAGTTATGTCAGCCTTTACTTTGACTCTCCTTGCTCACAATGCATACTTTAAGCCCTGGGTTTACCTATGTACCTCATATTCTGTTTTTTTTCCGTGGAGACCTCTTCTGTTTGTAAAACTTCTTCACACCAAGTAATAAATTTTGCTAAGTAAACAGTCAGTACTCTGGTAACCAGCATAATTGTACTGACAAAATCGCTACTGCACTCCCTGCTGTGTGAATATTCATCAGAGGTACATGAGGACATACATGTGGCCTGAGGCTTCTGGACCAGCTGTGTGCAATGTCCCATGGCTGTGCATGCAGAGATCAGCAACCCAGGCAGAGCAGTTGGATGCCCCTGATTCCTGGTCTGCAAGCCTGGCATGTGGGCCAGAAAGCACTAGACATACTACTCTCTTGTGCTACATTCTTCGTTTGGCTGTCCTGCATCTTAAAAGGTGCTTTATTTTATTAGAATTTAACCCTTTTTTTTTTTTTTTTTTTTTTTTTAAATGCTTCCCAGCAGCCATTTTCATTGTCTTTTTTTGAGCAGAGAGCTTCTTAAGGAAATGGATTTTTTGGGTGGGAGGGGCAGGAAGAGGGGGGTTCCACTTGATCACATGGGAGTGTTCAAGAGGGCTTTCACACCTGGAGCTATCTGGTCACCTCTAGGCAAAGCTTGAATTCAGCAGCATTTCTCTGTTGGCACTTCCTGCCACTCTGGGCTCACTCCTAACTGCTGAGAGCCCAGATGGGGGTTTGGGAGGGGGAGCTGCTCAGTGCAAAAGATATTTGGCCTCCTCCACATGCCATTCCCCTCAGCACCAGCCTGCTTCTTTGCTCCCCTACACATAAATACTGCACATGCATGCACACATATGCAGTGTCACATAAATGAGTGGGTAGCCTGGAGGTAAACGGCTGGTCTTAGAGCATTTTTTAAGATATTGTTGATGGTTTCCAGTGTACACATTGTAAACCTGTGCTTATGCAGGCAACAAATGTACAAATGCATATTCCTTTTCTGCGCTCCGAAGGAAAAGCAGATAATTTTGTGACAGAGTTGGCAGGCAGATAAACAGTCACAGTTTAAAAATACATAGGATGATGAATAGAGTTTCAGAAATGAACCATAGTTTATCTTGTTAATTCTTACTGTGTCTGAGTAGTGATGAAAGAAACAGTGCCAGAACTCAAGGATATGATGAATAAGAAAGAGCAAAATGACAACCAAAGGCCCTGGTGACCAGAAAACAAGCTACAGTTTGCCCCCTGGAGAGAGGCAGTGATGGGTTGAACTTGCCATTAGAGGGAAGATTAAGTGTCCTTGGTTCCTCAGTTAGTTAATTATACACTCAAATCTTTCCAGTATATCACATAAGCCAGGCATTTTGCTTTTGAATATCTGTATACTGACTACTTGGATTGCTTATTGGTTATTTCTCTTGACAACTCAAACCTGAACATTAAATCCCATTGGCAACAACTATCTGTCAAGAGCAAAAAAAAAAAAATAAGATTTGTGTATTTAGTTTTCATTATAGAAGTGCTTGTAGTTGAAAAAATATGTACCTGTCAAGTTTTCGACATCTCGCTGGGGATGCAAGCAATGCTGTTGTGATTTCAAAACCTGGCTGACAAATTCACGTTCCAGTAGTAAAGACAAATCAAGGGGTTTTTTCTCTTTTTTTTTTCTTTTTTTTTTCTCTTTTTGCTTTTTTCACCGCTTTGACAGTCATACATAACAATTTGAGACCTAAGTGGCACTTTGATGCACTATTCCATTATTAAGTGGTATAGTCACTATAGAATAGATGACGGGCCTGTACTCAAGATATTGTGAATTAAACAGCTTTCAACAATAGGGGAAATTGAATGGCCTAAAGAATTCTGAAACATAAAAAAATAATGATTAAAAATGTGTTTCAGAATCTGCAAGGCATGTAATTTAAAATAATGCCAGATACTGAAATTCAAACTGAAGAAAACAAAGTATGTTTTAGAAGAATCTTTAAAGTTCAGAGGAAACATGAAATAATTAGCAAACATCACTAAACCCACAATTACGAATTTTAAATATGGCTCCTTGATGAATCTTAGAAAATTAACATGACAGAAAAAAATCTTACCTAAAATTTAAAATGTGAAGAAAAATGTGAAGACGTAAAGCCTTTTCTCCTCTGACTGTACTTTGATAGTATATTAATTGACTAGTTTGGTACTGGCATTTCCTTGTGTCTAAAGGTAAAGTTTTCAACTAAAGAAACATTGACTTAAAGTACTTAAATTAATTCTTTTGTCAATAACTATACAGCTAATCAATACACCTGGAATTAAACAACAGTTTTTGGCCAGAAGGCATGTTAATCCCTGGTCTCTTTTTGTTGCAATTCATTAATCATTCAGCCCTTCCCAATTAAGATTTCCCTGTCTGAATCGGAAAGTTTGAGACACCAAACATCCCACCATGGCAAATAGATTAAAGAAACTCAAAGAAAGGTTTCAAAAAATTACTTATTTCCTGGGAAAATAAAAATTCAAAAGCTACATTGATAACAATTCATGCTATATTTTTAGTTAATAAAATGTAAGTAGATATTTTTTTCCTATTAAGATAAAAACCGAAAATGTAATACTTGTTATACCCCAGAGCATAATTGGTCATATATTATCTTTTGTTTTTAAGATTATTAAAGGCTGAAAAATTACTTTTCAAACATTCATCCAGTGAGATTACTGTTAAAAAAAGACACCAAGCAATGAAAATTCTATTAATCCACAAAGTTCCTAAAATATTTGCTGCAATACTTATCTTTCTGCAGTCCTGAAAACTATATCAAACTGATCTGTATCTCTGAATAGGATGTGGATTACAATTTCAGTGCTTAGTACTCCAGATCTTTTTTTTTTTTTCTTATTCTGCACAAGAAAGAAAAAATTGAATTATTCCTTTATCCTTTTCAATTGATAATCCTACAAAGCATGTAAAGCCACATTAGGAATGTAGTGTGTACTTTGCAAGATGGCATAGGGTATGACTCATATCTGCAAACAAAGGCCCCCAAAACCAAAGGAAAAAACCAAACTTCCCAGTTTGGATATGATATCTTAAAAGATAAAGGTGATTTGAGTGAGTTACTGAAAAATATTTCATCAATATCCTACTTTTACGTTCTGAGGCACTAAGGAAGAAAAAAAGAAATGTAATTACGAGAAATAAAATAAGGATTTTCTTAGTTACAATTCCTGGCGTTTCACTGATTGCAGTAAATTATAAATTATGCAGTCAATGTAGGCCAACAAAAGAAGACATCTTCAAATCTCAGTCAAAGGTAATTACTTAAGTCGGCTGAATGTTCCCTTTTCATAGAGTGTGATCTCTCTTTGACAGCTCACACTGACAGATGACCTTCTCAGCGACGTTCTTATCCTTCGGATCATGAGCAGTGTGCCTCTTTCCCTGAATATCTCTATATATTTGTGACACTAAGCTTTCAAATACAGCTATTGACAAATCAGAACATCAGTCTAAGTGCTGGTCTTCCTATCACTCACAATAAAGTAGCTATCACTTGTGGTGTTGTAGAGCAAGCACATCTCTGAAAAATGAGTCCTCACCAAGTGCTAATTTGACACAGCTCGCTTGCCTTCCCATAATTGCTCTGTCATTGTCAGTTGGCAGTTCGGGCTCATTCCTGGAAGCTGTGCCGTACAATTGGATACAATTACTCCCATTTACCACCACTATTATGCCACTGATGTTGCCCAGTTCGCATATTGACATGCCTCATTAAACCTGGATGCAGGCCATTAATGAACATTGTTAGCATTTCTCTTAAACTTTTTGCCTCTAATAAACAGTCAGTGTTCCATGAAGGAGCACTGCCATCCTTGTGATATGATATTTATTATCTTATGGGGGAAGGGGACTCTGCAAATGGAAACTATCCAGATGCTGTGAGGGAGATGTATGGTTAGATCAGTGGAGAATAGCCCTGATCCGGAGGACCTTTTCTATCAGGGGCATCCTGCCATTAACCAAGTGACCTCCCCTCTCCAAGAGAAGACAGGAAGGATAAACAGGATCACCTCGGGGCTGCCCAGTCGCTGCAGGTTCCTCAAGGTTGCCCCAGCTCCTGTGGCTCCCCTCAGCCCCCTCCCACCCCCAGGTGGTGCTGCGGGATGCAGCAAAGAGCATTTTGCCCTGGGTCCTCAATCCATTATGTCCAGCTACTCCGATGTGCATTTTTATTCAGAGATAATTATGTGTTGATCAGAGAAGTCAGCGGCTGTCACCCATATGGCAGGCACACCTGCAGTGTGACATAGGTGGTAACGATGGCATGCTCTTGAGCTGTCATGACAGGGACAGGGACTTTATTATGTATATGTCACCATTTCTCTTAGGAAAATTATCCTTTTCCGCACAATGACAATAATGAATCTTACAACACTTTCATAAACCCTGTTTCCAGGCCCTTTCCTTGACCTTCATTAAAACTCTGCCTAGCAAATTCACTGCTCTATGAACAAAATGCAAACTTTCCCAGCAAATGCAACTGAGCTTTTGGAGTTTTTTTTTAACCACTTTTCACAAAGTGGCTGCTTGGACAGTGAGTGGCCCTGCAGAGCAGACCCCACTCCTTCCAGGGCAATGACAATGCACAGAAAGTCTAGGATGAGGACTAACTAGCGTTTAAGTGCTAGAAATCTGTCTGCGACTTAGAGAGTCTTGCACTTAAACCAAGTTTATAGGAGAATTTTTTTATCCATGGGTGGTATAAATAACCCTTCTGTGCAACACAGAGTAGAATATTTTCGGTTGGAAGGGATCTACAGTGATTATCTAGTTCAACTGCCTGACAACTGCCTGACCACCTCAGGGGAGACAAAAAGTTAAAACATATTACCTAGGGCATTGTCCAAATGCCTCTTAAATACTGGTGGGCTTGGGACATCCACTACCTCTCTAGGAAGACTATTCCAGTGTAATATAATATAGAATTTTACTATCCCAGAGTTATTCTCCCTCTCTTCTTGGCTTTCTTTTCTTCATTCTCCACATATTTCCTTCTGCTGGTGGTACATGGCACAACAGAAAGTCTCTGTGGAACTGAAACCCAGAAAGAACACACAGAAAGACATTTTCTATCCAGAGAGAAGGAAGAAAAGGGAAAGAGAAGCAAGATTTTGCTATTTATCTCAGGCATCTGCAGAAGTTGTATCTAAGTATCAAAAGAAGAAACTGAAAAACTCCCATAATAATGTCTATTATTTAGGTGGATTCTTTTTTTTTACTGCAGACCAATCTAATTACAGTGTTCTCAGTTAAAAATTAAAGATTTGAGGTGATAGAAAAAATATAAAGAAAATTGATGTTGTCACTGTCTTTTATACAGATAACTTTTATATATATATATATTTTAAAGGCTTCAAAAGCTTCAAAAGTTTGAATATGCAGTTTCAGTTGACATTCTTCGACTTTGGGTTATCTTTATACAGATACTTGTATGAAAGTACAAGTGTATAATATGCCTGCTTGCTGTGGTTGTGCTTAACATATTTCTCCCATTTTGATATAGCCAAATCTACTTTCTGCAATATTCTTTCAATAGCAATAGAATACTTCAGAGTAGAAGTAATTTCTTACATGTGAATACTGTCTAGGGAGAATTAAGGGACCAGGGAATTTAGCTTGAAATTTGCATTTTAACTTTAAATGACTTTAGCAAAAGTTGCAAGCAGAAAAAAGTGCAAAATTTGGGACAGTTGCAAACTTGTGAACTTTCTTAGTCTGTTTTAAATGTAAATATTATACTGTTGAATGTGCTTGTGGGACATGTATATGAATTCTGGAATAACAAGCCCTTTGGATCCACTGTGGTCTAAATAACCATGTAGAGTGTGGAAGTATATCAAAAGTGTCTGAAAACTTCAACTGAATAACCCAATTTTACACTTAGTAGCTTACTATTTTGTTCACATTGATTTGAATTATTTTCTCCATAATGACCTCAAATTACTTTGACAAACATAAGGGCTAGGATGAGAATTTTAAGTTCTCAACTGTATTTCCAAGCTGTTATAATTTATTTAATCAGTTCACTGGCACAATTACAAAAAATAATATCATGGTGCTACATTTGTAAGTGGAAACATACAATACCTCAGCAACCATTAAAGTCCTTACACTTCCTGTTCATATCCTGGTCAGTATCTGAAGAGGTTATAGAAATATTGCACCTCACTGGAGACAAATGAGTATAATAGGCAAATGAAAATTCACTAAAATGAGCAATTGCCAGAGCTGAAACTGCTCAGGATACAAAAGTTAACTGTTCTGAAAAACAAAAAAAGACTTCTTAAACAAGCGTGGTCAAATCTCCATTTAGACCCAGAAAAAGCATCACAAATAGCCTAGTGGTATCTACCTGTGCCATGCAGCTCAACATACATGTATCACTGTCAAATGAATATATAGAGGATGTTCAGATCAGGCTAAGGTGATACATAAAGCGTCTTGAGTGTCTTGAATATCTTACAGATGTAATATTAAAAATAGGCAGTTAAGCAATAATATAACAAAACTTTGTTGGTTTTATTTTTTTTTTTTTTGAGGTGGGAGTGGAGTATTTGCTATGGAGTAGAGTATTTGCTATCTGGAAGGTAGAGGTTCTATCATTGAGGTTCTATCAATCTATCATTGATATAATTCTGCCTTTTCTGAATCTGGTCTCTGTTCTTCAGTCTTCGTGAGAGGAAAAGCCCCACAATTATCATGGACCAGAATGTCACACAGGAATCAGAGAATACCATGTTGGAAAGAGATCTCAAGGCAAAATCTATAGTGAGGTAAGACTGGATGATAAAAAAATGAAATACTGTTTTTTTTTCTTCTCTTCTTATCTGAACAGAAATGTATGACATGACAAGAACCATATGAGTTATAGGGTCATATCTTGCACGTAGAAGAGCATGACACAAGTAATGCAACAGTACTTCTACTTTCACTGTGAGCCACACATTGTCTACCTCCTGAGAACATATGCACTGAGCAAAAAAATATCCAAGATACTTGGATCCAATACCTCAGAACTTCAGAGCATAAAATGAAAAGAGTAAAATCCATCAAAGAAACCATTACTGCCTCTGGTTCCTGATATGGTAAGTAATTTCTTGAGGTTCTACACAGTAAATCTAAATAAGAAGCCACTGGGTATACATTTTGATATGAATGATATTCTATGACAGTAGCAGGATAACTTTTCCTAAATAGTTGATGAAGTTTTATATTTATCAATTTCCATGTATTCATTAAGTAGAGGGAACTAACCTGATAGCAAAAGTAAAAGTAAATGAGCCAAGGCTTTTTTTTAAACTATTGTCTCACATTATTTGTGTCACATTATTGTCTCACATTATTTGCTGAGGTTTTTTTTAAAGTTCTTCTGACATCAGTAGCAGCTGCAAACAGTTTAACATTACAGAGTAAGGTGAACAAAAGTGAAGTTAAAGGCTTAAGGAAATACAGTCTGTAAATTAGTAGCGATTGACCTAACAGGAAGTACAGAAATAAATTATTTTTAAAATAATAACATGCTACAACTATGTTTTCTGATGTCACAGTAAGCAGAGTAAAATAGGCTATTGTGCTATTGAGATATTTCTGACACAAATCAACATTAGAAATGAAAAAACATCAGGAGCTACATGTACCTTCTTCCAGGTTCTTTCTGTTGTTTATTCTGCCTAGGTAGTTTCTTGTTTCTTTTCCAGAAAAGTCTGTTCAGGGACAGCAATTCTCCCATCTTACGTGTTGCACACTTCATTAGGAACTTCTAAATCTGGCAAGAGGAGGGCTGGGGAGAAAACACATCAGTCAGTTACGGCAGGAAAGAAAAAAGAACTGCTCTTAGAAGAGTCCTTGAGAAAAAAATGCAGGGAGAACCAGGGTCCCACTCTATGAAGGCTGCTATAACATGACAGTGCATGCTGCAACTAGTTAGGAGAGTTTCAATTCCTAATGCAACAGCTGCTATAAGCTGCTGTAGGCATAGGGTGGCCCATCTACAGTGTTTCAGAGCAGTGAAAGCTTATGATTAGGAGGAGAAAATCACAGAGTTCTGTGAATTTGTGTAAGTATAAGCTATACATATTCTGGGTTTGCTTCTTCTACTCCTCCAGATACAGCAGAAATACATTCCTAAAAGAAGAAAATTTACCAGAAAAAGCTGCACAGTATGCAGTCACTTCATTTGGCAAACCAGTGTGACAAACCTAATTCTCATTTCAGTTCTCCTCAAGGTGGTTGAATGTTATGGTGATGACCCCAGAATAACCTTTAGGATAGGCAAGGCTAGGCTGTGTCAGGCTAGGAATTTTATACACAAGGATTTGGTAAAGCCCAATAGAAACCAATGAAGGATTGGAATGACAGTGATGGGTGAGGGAAAAACTGACTAAAGGATGTTTTCAGCAGATGTGCAGAGAACTTCTACATGGAAAGACAGACTGCATTTGCACTGTAAAGGGGAGGTGTCAGATAATGGCTGTATGCATATGTCTAAAGAAATGAGATGGGCGGAAGGTAGACTCAGACTGCCTAGTCTGGCAGCTTTTGGGAGGGGATGCCTTGGAAAATTTAGCTGGTTTTGGTGGAAAGAATGAATATGTGAGGAAGACAAAATGTCTGCCAGCAAGGAGTTGTAGACTGCGTGACAAAAACTTGTGAGTAAGAGTGTGTATAATTTGATAAGGAAGAGGGGGAAGATGAAGAAGCAGAGAAAGGTAACATAAATGAAAATCAGAGGAAGTAAAAAGGAAAGTTTTGACCCACTCTTCTTGTTACTTTAAAGTTGATTCTCATTCTCCATTACACAAAGGAAAAGCTGATGGGTCAAGACCATTTTCTTCTTTCTCATTCATCATCTGTCTCTGGAATTTACCATTAATCCCCACATATTTTGGAAAGGAGCATACCATAAAAATTGCAATAGATAGAGGGACAAGGGTTGTTCCAGATTTTGGCTTTGAAATCTAGGAAGATTTCATGAGAATGGTGGATGACAAGCCAGGGAATGCTTGTGAATCTACCACTTAAATAAAGCACCATCTGCCAGATTTCACACATAGCGCTGACCTCAGAATCCCACTCTACTAAGTGCTACTACTTGAATTGTCAGAGTAAAAATGTGACAATATAAAATGTCAATAATATGCAGAAAACCCTGGGTATCAATCTATAAAATATAACTTGAAATATGCATTTAGATAGTTGTCTATTTGCAGACAAAAAGTTATGTTAGTTTTTATTAACTTTATAAAACTTCAGGGGGCAAAGAGCCCATAAAATTTGTGGATGCATGTTACCTTATGGTGAGAAATATTTCGTCAAAGAAGTTAATATTTTTTGTCCTGGCTTTCATGTGTAAGTCATGGGGATATTACTTGTGTTAAGTAAATAATATTTGCATATAAGGATATTAGTGTGCATGTAGTGTATATTTGCATATTGTAAATACAGTTGTATTTTTCACCATGTTTTATAATTTTAGTAAATTTCTTCTAATACAACATAGGTGCCCCATGTATGAGTACCCCAAGGCAACCAGGAGGATCAATTGATCTGTGTGCGCATGAATTCACTGCATCTCTCTGCAAGAATAGGCACCTAGGATAGCTCTCTCAAAGAATGAAACATATCTCACTTTTTCACAAGGGGTGAAAGAAGTTTAGGAACTTTATATTCAATAAGTCTTTAATGAAAAATCAGAGAAAGGTTCACAGTCTCAGTTCAGCCTTTTGGTACTTTCTCTTGTGTAATGTCTTTATAGTTGTGGCCCAAATTTTACTTGTTTGGTAGTTATGGTTTTAATTTGTGCTGTTAATGGTAAAGCTTGAGGGCTTTGAATTTTTTAAAGCCAGAGATTTTGAGAAACACAACCCAACACATGAGAGTTCTTTTTAAGTTCTTTTTAAGTTTATTTCTTTCCTGGTTTTATTTCCTTCTTTTTGAAAGAGTTCAAAAGTATTAGCTGAGATTTATTGGAAGAGGTATATCAGGGAAACATTCTCTCCACATTTCGTAACTTTATCATTTGTTTCAATGATTGAAAACAATGCTCATGTGCTTATAGTTTGACAATACAGTGAGTAATTTATTAATCTGATCTTTCATGTGTTATAAGAAAAAATGTACAGTAACAGCCATAGGAAGTGATTATTTTACAAATTAAAATCAGAGTATACTGAATCACAGAATTAGCTGAGCTGAAAGGGACCCCCAAGGATCATTGAATCCAACTCCTGTCCCTGCACAGCACCATCCCCAAGGGTCACACCGTGTCCCTGAGAGCATTGTCCAAATGCTTCTTGCACTCTGTCAGGCTGGTGCTGTGACCACTTCCTGGGGAGCCTGTTCCAGTGCCCAAACACCCTCTGGGGAAATAATCTTTTTTCAGATATCGACATAACCCCCCCTCCCCAACACAACTTCAGGCCATTCCCTCGAGTCCTGCCACTGGTCACCAAAGACAAGAGATCAGTGTCTGTCCCTGCACTTCCCTTCACAAGGAAGTTGTAAACTGTGATTTTTCAAAGAACAACATCAGCAGTAAATTAATGCCTTAATTTTACAGCCTTACCCACAAATGTAAGTCACAGTAATGGCATCAAGATTTTGTGAAGCCACAGGATCCTGAATCAGGACAATTTGGTGAAGTATTCATTTACACTGTTTGATTAGTCAGATCAAAACTGGAAAACCAAAAAGAGCTGATCAAGTTTCCAAGTGTGATTCTGAGCAATACTGCTTCATCATGACATGGAGACATATATAGGAGTGCCTGAGGTGAGATGGAGCTGGAATGGAGGTCCATAGGAGGATGTGCAAGGTTGTGCTGGTTTCTGGCTTCATGCCAGATGCAGGCTGTCAGAATTTACATGACTGTGTCATCCTGCACCCAGCCCTAGGCTGGCTCATATCCAGCAATGAGCCATTCTGACCCAGTCTTGTGGCCTCTCTCTGGAAGGTTGGAGGGTCTGTACAAGACAGGAGTTTGGTGGTTCCTCTGTGCATGACCTCACTGCAGTTTCAGTGCCTCAAAGACAGAGATAGCCAGAATCCACATGAATCTTTTTATTAACCTCCCTGTACTTCAGATTCACCTTCAGTGACTATGGGGGGATTGCTCTGCAGTTTTCCTCAACAGTAAAGGAAAAGAAATAAAATCCCCAAATAATTTAGCTTGGATGGCATGGCAATCCATGTTGCCTTACTACACTGAATAATTTTACTAGGTATTTTTCATATATGTGCAAATATACATCAATTTGTTTATTTTCATGTAGAGTTAGAAGTCTGACTTATTGAAGTGTTTTATAAATTGCTTCATTTACAATTTATTGCATTCGTATTTATTTTCAAACAGAATTCAGAAGCTTGTTTTAAAAGGCTGTAATTTTGTTGCAATGGTGGATGGTCTGCAATGAATAACTGCAACTACCACCAATATCTATTTAAAAATATCCAACCTAAAGAAATGGACTCTTGCATTTTTGTTTCCAAGCAAAAAAAATTTGCTAAAGGTAGCAGTAATACTGCATTATTTATTACATGTGTGCTGTCATACTTGACGACACTCTAACCCTTTGGATATATTACAAATTAAATGAACTCTGCTGAAGAAAAAATAAAACAGCAAATGAAGACTCTTGGAGCCTGAAGCCATGAGATGTTCATCAGCAAAATCTGAGTCAACAGTTTCCTAGTTAACTTTCAGAAGCATAGTGTCCTTCTAGGTGTATGTACCCTGCTGATCTTAAACAGAGCCCCTATTCATGAGCAAAATAACTGCACAGGGCAGGGAAGTTTCTGTTGTATTTGGATTTCAATACAGGAATGCTGCTATCTGATAATAAATGTAATAGAAGTTCTTTGTTTCTGCAGAGACTACAAATTATGAAGGGCTCTGTTACTGATCTGATCAGTGTTATTGTTTAGAGACCTAAAAAGTACCTTGACTAGTCTTTAATGGCTTCTGTATTTACATTTCCCTGCAGATTCATTTAGTTGGCAGTTGTGGACGTTTGTGCCTGATGTTGCATAATTTTTGTTTTTCTGACATAAACCACTCTGTTCATTTTTGTGAAACAAGTGCTCATTGTCTGGGTCACCTGAATGAAACATTTAGTTTATGACATCAGCCTGCTAGATTGCCATACTCAGAGAACTCAGAGACAGCACCAAATGAAGGATGGCCATTTGGGTTTTCCACCAGTCTAGCAGCCCAAAATGCTTTTCAGTTGCCAGAGACCTATGCTAATTCTCCATGGACTAAATTACATATCTTATAGAAGGACTAAGTAAAAAAAAAAACAACAAACTTAAGCCTATAGATAAAAAGTTATCTTTGCAAATGACCCAATAGCAGTAATGAGGACATAGACTCCAGTCTTTGCATGGATGGCAAACATCATGGTTAAGACTCTCCTTCAGCTGAGTGATTAGACTCCCAAAGCACTGTCATCTACAACCTGTTTTAACAGCAATTTAAGAATTCCTTTGATATTTTCAGCTTCCTGCTGCCCCTCCAGAAGCCATAGGACTCCTATCAGACTTGTTCCACTCCTGCTACCATCACGTGGGCATTTCAGATGCACTGTAACACCCATGCATAATTTCTCTGAAGCTGACTTAACGACTTAAACACTCATTCACTATCAGAAGAAAGAAACAGGTACTGTTATCCATTGTCTTATTACATACACCTAATGTAGGACCGTTGAACAGCGCTCTGAGAGAACTGCATTTTCTATTGATTTAATTGCAAATGATTTGATTAACCTTTTCTGGTAACAGCAGCATCTGGACAAGAGAGTCCCACAGCCTGTTTCTAACACTCTCCTAAAAGGTGTTACCATTACTGAGAATACTACACCAAAACCAACACTCTTGGTTTTACAAGTCTTGACTTCTGTTATGTCATGACTTCTTTCAGGTTGCAAAAAGAGTGGTGGTAATACTGGTCTCAGGCCTAAACTCTGTGGTGTGTAATCAATGCACTTTCAAAATTTTAACTATCCCAGCACTTCTCTGACACAGAATACTACATGTATTACTTTTATTTTTGTGCTAATCAATAATGATTGCAAGGGTATATGCCACATTCCATTAATTTTTTGCAGACTTTTTTGTGCATTAATCTGTAGCAGGAAAAGAAAGAATTCCTTCTTGTGTAGCCCACCAAGTGCTACTAATATATTTTTATAACAATAGGATTACTGTACATGATTGTTTCATCCTCTCTACTCATAAGGAGGCAGTGACCAGCACTCTGATTTGACAAACCAGATAACTGGGATGTCACAAAGAGTCTCAGAGTTTGGAGCAGCTCCTACATTTTTTTATGATAGGCTGAAATATAAACCACTTTATACTACATTTCAAAAACATCTGCCAGTTATATGTGTTTGACTAAGCTGTCTTCAAGTACTGTTTCAGACTTAGATCAACATTCCCCTTGTGGGGCAGAAATTTCAGCTCCTCATTGCTATCTTCTGAGCAGCTGCAAACCACAGAACAAATGTACATTCTTTCCTCCTCTGGAGAGTCATCTGCCTGATGGATAATACCTCATGTCTGCTACTTCTCAGCCTGGTGGCCAAAATCTATGCCATGAGTTGGAAGATGCTATCTTCATAACCCAGTGAAAAGTTAGGCAGAAGAAATAAATGTACTCACAATTAGATCATACTAAAATTTGTACATATCAAGAGCTAGAACAGAATTTCCTGGTAGCACTGGTTCTGGTATCTCACTGATTTTAAATGTTTGATTTGAATGTCAATTTAACTTTGGTTTTGTAATTATGTATGTGTGGATGTGAAGCTCCCACTCAAAACACTTTTTTGCCTGCAAAAGTTACCAGTTACTATTGCCCTGAATATTTCTGACCTATGTCTGTAGTTATTGCTCATGTTTGCTCAACATTTTGTTAATTGTTAAATTGTCCAGCTTAAGATTTGTATTTCTCTCTGTAAGTACCAGAGCACTCAGCACATCTAAACTGTAAACCATCAAAAGTTCTCCAATATAAACAATCATTCATTAAGTTTCATGGCAATGAGTTTTATTTTCCAAAATAATATGATCAACAATCAATGATAGATATCTTGCTCTCATAATGCTTTAATTCTATTCTATTTTTTTCCAAGTCCAAAATTTATTATGACTAGTAGTGTGCAGTACTGTATCTCTGGATGGGAGTTGTATTATTTGAATAATATTCACAAGTACTTATTATGCAATCACTGTAGACCAAATAGTTTTTGAATAAAGAATTCTTTCTTTGTGCAACAGTTAGAAAAATAAAGAATGTTGTTGTAGGTGGAGACTTGGGATGTTCCCATAATGTAAGTATAGAATACTATTATTGATGGTGTTGTCAAACTGAAATGGAAAGAAAGACACCTTTCCTCTCCATAAATTGTTCTAATTAAAACCACAATGAGCCTGATTTTACAAATATTCTGTTAGTCCAGAAGATTTTCAGATTTCTCAGTGCCAGATAGAGAACTCCATGCCAGAGAGACTTTTAAGTTGGATCTTACACTAAGTGACAAGTTAACATCTTTTTAATGATGAACTAATGGGCAGTAAAAGCATTGCAATTCCAATATGTAGAGAACCTTGTGTTTAAAGGCACAGATTCAGTGAAAATGGTTCTGTGACCTTTGTGGTACCAGCAAAGGTTGGGTTCAGTGCAGGTAACATCCAATCAGTCTTTCAAGGTTAACTACACATGCCAAGCTGGGAAATGAAACAATTACTAACAAATTTTATAGGTATATTCTGTCAAATTTAAAAGGCAATAAGAAGTGTAAATTAAACTATGCCTGAGGAAAGTACCCAAAAAATAAAAAAAGAAATTAGGAATTTGGGTGGGGGGTTTTTTTGGCTTTTTTTCTTCTTCCTTATGTTGTCATTCCGAACTAGGCACTGAAAATATTGGTGGAACTCAAAAACATATGTGGGAGACACCACATACTGTTGGAGGGAAAAACCCACAATGCAGAGGGCAGGAAGGATGACATCAGTCATCACCTGGGCAACAGTGACACAGCAAGCCAGAATGATTAATTATATTGTAATTAAGTTTTAATTAGCTTTACCCTGCTTTCCTTAGTTTAGAAAGTTAAATAAACTTCAGTTTATTCAACAAACCAATGAGCAGAGTCTAGAATTCTGTGCTAATTAACGTCAGCAATATGGCAAAACTCTGCAAAATGTAAGGAAGAAATGTTTCTTTGCAACTGAAGTAGCTTCTTATATTTTATATCACTCACATTTTTAACTACTTCCCATGTCTGGCAGTACATTGAAGTGTCAAAAAATATTTCATCCTAATCTTGCATATTTCAGGCAAAACAGCAAAGGTATTTTTTTATATAACTAAATAATTTCCCAAAATTACAAGCTCCATTTCTCCCCCATGTAACTGGAAACACATTCAAAGAAATAATAAGAGCCAGAGCAGGAAGCTGAAAAGAGCAGATCTAAGTTGCTGCTTAAAAGGTTCAGATTGGGAGTAGAAATATCTGATACTGGAAAAATACATTTCTGTGTGTTAGTGGCCTGATTCTCAGTCAGTGAGTTTCACCCAGTGGATTCTTCGAGATCTTTCAAAACTGTGTTTCCATGTGGTAGCAAAATGCTAAACTCTAAAATTTATATCTTGTCATTTTGGAGTAAGCAGAATTTTGCGGTTGGCTTCAACTCCAGGTGGACAGAGATACAAGCTATTAAAACATGATTTTTTTCTTTGAAAAAATTGCTTTTATAAGAAATCAAATTTCTTTAATAAAATGTATTCCATTTTGAAAATGTCGCTGAATAACTGTATACAAATGTAGCTTCCAAAGAGAAATTGAGACCACCGCCTAGCCTAAAATCAAAGAGATTATCACTCTGCTTTGGCTTTCCTGACAGAGCTCCCCATCTCCAAATCTGTGAGTGTGTTTGAAAACCCTGTTTATTTTTGGGACTTCTTTTCTTTTTTGCCTCAAAATATCAAGTAAATGCAAATAAAAATAAATTCTTAGATAAGAGAATTCTTGTTTTCAAGTCAGCTATTCCATCTACATATCTACAGACTGTCATTGTACTCTGCCTGACTTTATGATAAGTAGAGGTCTGGCTGTCCAGCTATCCCTGTGAAAGGGGAAAGGTCTGCTATATCTGCTTTGTAACTGATGACTGAAGGAAGCCTTTTCCTTTACTGATTTTTCTAGTTCACCAGTGTGCAGGAGCAGCACCTTGTTGCTCCAGTTATCTACAACAAATCAGCACTGATGCATGCCTGAATTTCTCCTCTGTTCTTCTTATCTGCCTGCTATATGGTCCCCTCTGCAAGCATAATTATATGTAATTAACTATTATATAACTTAATAGTTATATAGCCTGTTTCATATGCCTAGGCAAAGTAAATTGTCTCATCTCAAACCCAACTAAGACAGAGGTAGAAGAAGTTTAAGGGAAGAAGAGAATATTAAAAAGCGTGGAAGGCAATCAGTCAAGTCAGAGTAATTTAGAGAGTAAAAACATCACATTTGAAATAGGCAATTGGAACAGAGGGAAAACATGTTTATTTCTGTAGAGTATGAGCTCACCCATAGCAGAAGATGTTGTTCAGACAGAAGGTGGAACACAGACATAGGGGAGAGAAAGACAAATTCTTGCTGATATCAAAGTCCTTGGTTTTCATTTCACTAGCAAGGAAAAAAGGTGGCAGGGATATGTGGAAAAAAAAACCCCAAAACACAAGTTGTTGCTGACCTGCTGCTTATTATTTCAACATATTCACTTACTATCAGCTAACTGAGGAAGGGAAAAATCACACAATTTGACAAGTGAAATATAAAAGTTCAACCTGGCATCCATTCAATTATGACTTTTACAACAAGAATAAAATAGCAAGTGCACTTAGGTAACTTTTTTTTTTTTTTAATTTAAAACATTATTGAAAACTGTTATCCATGTCTACATGGTTACCTGTATATTCCTTTGTCTCCCTAGGGATATCAATTGAATTTCAATTTATCAGCTCTGCATTTCTTTTTGTATTACTCTGATGTATAGATTGACCTGTCAGACAACCCCAAGTCTGTGACCTCTACTCTCCATTAGGTACTTCAGGATTTTTTTCTGCAATGGCATCTACACAAAACCTGTGGTGAAGAGGTTGTGGTGCAGTTAGGGAGAGCTAATTATAATTAATTAATCAATTTATTAATGCTTTGGAACATTCAAGTTCTATGATGTCTCTCTAAGTAACCTCATTACCTTATTTTCATTACCTTCCTCTTGTCTATTCCCTTCTTTATTTTTGTGTTAGATCTGCTTGCTGCATCTAGTTTCAAATTAGATTCTTCAGGGCAGGGACAATGCCAAACCTTGTTTGTACAGTAGCCAGTGTGTTTAGGCCTTATCTTGACTGGAGCTTTTGGATACAACTGTAATTAATTATCATTTACAGATGAGACATAGGAATGTTAAATGGCTTGTTCAGGGTGTCAAAGCAAGTCAGCAGCACAGCTGCAAATGAAACCCAGATGGCATCTTTCTTTACTCCAACTGCAAGACCACTCCTTGTTCTGAAGGACTTCTGCACTGGAATAAATGTTCTAAAATATTACAAAATATTCCCAAGAAGAAGGACTTTTTTTTTTTTTTTTTATTTCCACACACTTCTCAGAGAAAAAGGCCTCAGATACCTCTTATGTTAAAACACAGATACTTTTTTTAGTCTATAGTTACAGAAGCTCTGGTTGCCATAAAATAGCTTCTTGCCTATTCTCAACAAAACCACTTTGTTTTATTCTGTCCAAAACTTTTTCAGTATGGTGTGGAGACACAAAAGATTTGGAAGATTGAGATAATATGACGTAACAATTTGGCCCTGTAGAGGGGACTGGCAGTTGCCAGGGTAGATATGTTGTACTTTAGGAGTATCACAGGTAGGAAAGTGGCTGCTCTCAGATGTACCTTTGCAATATTTAAGACTATAAACACTCATACAGGACATGCCTAATTCAGGAATTTATTTTTATCTGTTAGTAGTTTAGTTCTACACATTCAAGAACTTAAAACCGTATAAGATGATTAATATTTGGCCAAAGATAGAAATCCTTCATACTTAAACTTTGAATTCATTGAGTTACATAGTTGAATAAATTCAGCTGCAGCCCTTCTAAATCATGAGCTACAGACTGCCATAATCAGATCTTTTCTATTGTTTCCACCATCAACAAGAAGCTTGAGAGAATGACATGGCTGTAGTGTTCTTACTAATTATTTGGAAGGAGACAGACTTGTAAAAGGTTTAACAACAAATAAGAATATACATGAAAATTACTGAGTTTATGTGCATCTGCATGAATGACTGTCATGTAGTGTGCTTTTTCAGGGATGGGGCAGAAATGTTCTTTTATCAAAGCAGTTCTGGAAAAGAAACGTATAAAACAAGGCTTTTGAGTCAGTTTTAGGAAAATCATTTTTAAACCATTTAAACCATTTAAAAATATTTTAAAAGAATTTTTTAAGTATCTGTGGATCTTAGATTATAAAACAATAAAGAAACTGTATAAATCACCCTGAAATATGTGAATAAAATTAATTCTGCAGCTAAATTTCAGATACAGAAATTATACCTAACACCTACAGTGGCAATGAAAGAAATATACAGATTCAAACCTGCATCTGAAAAAAAACCAAAAAAATCAAAACCAAAATGAACCCTTTCTTAGTAATTTGCAGATATCTAAATTCACCAGTTGTTTCCTTCAGTGTTTCAAAGCTCGCTGGATTCCAGTGTTTCTCCAGTGGGCATGCCCAGGGCACCTTGCCCTGCAACTGGGGAGCTCCTGCCTCTCCAAGTGCTGGTCTACCTTGTTCAGCATGACATATCCCAGTGCCAACTTACCTGAAAGTTCAATATGCAAGAGAGATATCTAAGGCTGTGGCTACACAAGTCTTTTAGTCCCAAATGAGAGTGCTTTTTGGAATATAATTTGACAATTAACCTCACACAGCACACTTTGTTTGGCATCATAGGTTGGCTTTGAAGCATGTGAATTTCATTCCATTCAAATGAAAATAAATATCTAGGAGTCTAGGAGTGCACCAAGATTTATGCCTGAAGTTATAGGAAACTGTACCTCCTGAAATTAGAGGAAACAAATGGTTTGTAACATAGAGTTTATCTCAGTTTACAGTTTACTTACATTTGTGTCTTCCCACTTGAATGCTGAGATCTGCCAAGCATGCCTTATTTGATCCTAATCTGACTCTCTTAATATTCTCTGACATGGCCAGGCTGCTAAAAAATATCTACTTTTCCAAACAAAAGTGCTACTGACTGTATCCTATGTATTATGAACTACTTCTGCTTTGGTTTTTCTCTTTGAGGTTTGTTGTTTTTTTGTTTTTCCTATGATAGCTGAGGGAACTTATTTCAGAAACTAGAGTATCTACTTCTATGTTTTAGCTAACTAATCTCAGGAATAATATTCTTCTGGGCAGATTCTCTTTCTGAAACCAGAAGGAATTTACCCTGGCTACATCACGACATTGAATACGTTTCTAGTATCAAACAATGAATTTCTGCTGAAAAAATCATGTCTGTCTAATACTCAGCCCTATTAAACAGACTCCACAGCTTGACACAGATTTTTAACTTCAGTGCTAGAAACCACCAAGTCTCATTGCTTTCTCACTGTATCACAAGGCCATTTCATATATAAATATATTTTGTTTTCTAGTTCCTTAGATAATCTCCACTTGCAGAATTTCAAACTCAAGCCTATTTTTATTTTACAGATCACAGTCTTCTACTAATATTCTACTAAACATATTCAGTATTATTTTTGGGTCATTTTCTTTATCCTTCTTATTTCTCTAGGTTGTGGCTACTTACATCCCTTCTTTATAATCTTTCTTTGAAGGTATTTATAGACTCATATCATGTCCTGCATTAATCTTTCCTATTCTCAAGTATATAAAATTAGAAGCCACATCTCTTCGCTTACATCTTTTTGTCCAGTGTGGAGCTCTTTTTGTCACTGCCATTTGTTTGCATTTCACATGTAAATTTATTTGCTTTTATATAAAAATTTCTGTGAAATTCACTCTTGTGTTGAGTTGACCCTGGCTAGTTGCCAAGTGCCCACCAAAGCCCCTCTTTTACTCCCCTCCTCAACTGGACAGGGAGAGAAAACACAGTGAAAGGCTCATGGGTCAGAATAAGGAGAGGGAGAGGTCACTCACTGATTACCACCATCATAGAAAGGGGCAAAACAGATTTGATCGGGCAAATGAATTTTTTAACAATCAGAACAGAGCGGGATAATCAAAACAAATCATGAAACACCTCCTCCCCACCTCCTTCTAAGGCTCAGCTTCACTTCCAGTGTTCTCTACCTCCTCAAGCCCTAGCAGCACAGGGGGGCCGGGAACAGGAGTGGCAGCCTGTTTATCATACTTTGCATCTGCCAGTGCTTCCTCCTCAGGGGAAGGACTCTTCATACTCTTCCTCTACTGTTGCTCCCACAAGAGACAGTCCTTCATGAATTTGTAGTTTTACATGTTCTGCTCCAGTATGGGTCCCTTCCACAGGGTGAAGTCCTTCAGTAACCAGCTACTCCAGTGTGGGTTCCTCCATGGGACCACTGGTCTTGCCAGGAGACTGCTCCAGCATGGGCTTCTCACAGGGTCACAGTCCTCTTCAGGTATCCACTTCTCCAGCTGTGGGTCTCCCACAGGCTGCAGGTGGATCTCTGCTCCACCATGGACCTCCATGGACTGCAAGGGGAGAACTTGCTTCATCAGGGTCTTTGCCATGGGCTGACTGGTAAACCTCCTCTCCCTCCTTTTCCACTGGTCTGCAAAGTTTTTTCTCTCACATAGTCTGACACACTCCTCTCTTCCCTGCTGTTGCTTTGCAGGTTCCCCCTCCCCCATCTTTCTTAGCTGTGTTGTCCCAGAGATGCTAGCACTGTCACTGCTGGGTTTAGCCTTCGCTAGTGGTGGGTCTGTCTTGGAGGTGCTGGCATTGACTCCATCAGACCTGTGGAAAGCCTCTGGCAGCTTGTCACAGACCTATCCCTTACAGCCCCCTTACTACCAAAACCTGCCATGCAAACCCAAAACACCTTTCAACCTTTTGAAAAAAAGATTAAATAATTTTGAATCTCACTACAGCTAACATTCCATCTCTCAGGCTAATCCTTATCTGAAAGACCACAGAGAGAGGGAATACCTAGATAGTATTTATATAATACTCCTTTCAATCCTTAAGTGATTTCCAGAAAGTTATAAACAGGTAAATCTGTCCATAGATTATGGTAATTCGAGTCTAGTATTTTTTCACCTGTATTTCTGAGGAATGGATATTATTCAATCAGGTTCCACATGTCTGCACTCCTTTGTCTGTCTGCTCCTCTCCAGTAATTCTCTAATCTGCTGGCAATTTTAGTTTCAGACACATGTGAGAGAGGAGTAGAATCATGATAAGTATGTTATTTCTTTAAGATTGATGAAAACAAGTGATTGGGTAGAAAAGATGGAGAAATTTACTAACTTTATCTTTACAAAGAAGAGAGCTTTACAGTAAGAGCACAGTTTTATTAGACACCAGAGAGTCTAGTTTGCATTGGTGGTTTCTGTCTCACAGTTTCCCTCATATTTGATAATGCAAAACCCCTAAATGAAGTTTTCCCAATGCTTAATTTTCTTAACTGCAGCTGCTCCCTGTGGATTCTCTATGCTGTAAAAATGTAAAAGGGCATGAGTTTATTCAGCAATCTAGTATAATTCAGTTAAGAATTATCAGTCAACCACAAGACACAAATGTATTTGCAATCAAGCTATTTATTATTTCTTGTGATGCTTGTCGTGTATATTTGTCACCCTTGTTCTTTTTTGGATTTGCTATTTTTCAGATAGCTGTCATCTACCCTTTTTTTTTGGTAGTCTCCTTTGATTGATAATTATGTTGATTCTCCCCTCAAATGAAACTTTGTTTCAGGCATATTGTCCCCACATTTTTGCTGTTGTGCTGACATTTGGAACAGATGTCAACCGTTTGCTCCTGTTTGATATCATGTCTCTTCCAGCTCCCCAGTCCATGTCCCACTCACTCCACACAAATTAACACAAGAAATGGAGGAGGTGTTTGCTTTGTAAAGAAGTTGAACAATTCTACTTTGAAACTGATTTTTCCTCACGTTTGGCCCTTAGTTTTCAACTTTGGGTGTGTTATATATAACATAAGTCCTGATTGCAAGTACATGCAGTCCCTCCCCATTTTGTGTGGAAACCCTTTCTTGCGTGGAGGAAACTGTAACAGAGCTAAACAGCCAAAACCTCTGCACTGCATGGCAAATAGGATTGCTGAAAATTTGCATGTTTGGAGCTAGACTGGCTAATGACAGTAACTCAAGAGATGAGTTTGGACTTAAGCCAACACTCTCAGGGACTCAGAGCTAGATACACAAGAGGACACTGGCACTAAATGCCACTCCAAGCTGAATTCTCAGGTTGCTTGCTAAAGTTTAGCACTTCAGGCTCAAGCTGCTGAGGTTATCACCTGTAAATTTCTTCCTGGATTCAAGGACTGGATGCTGGATATGCTTAGAAGAACTTACATTCTGGCAGTGTATTTTCCATTTAATTTTTACATAGGTCTGTCTGCCCAGCATGCTGACTACAGTGTTTTTTCAGCACAAGTTTCCATTAAAGCTCTTGATCTTTAACTTGGGGCCCAGTATTTCAGTATATGTAACAGAGTACTTAAAAGACTAAGAGCTGCAATGTGACACATCAGTCTCCCATGAGGATTTAACTCTGAATAGTAAACAGATAGTTGCCCAAAAGTGACATCTGCAACGGTCTTTGGGTACATTTCAGACCTGAAACTATTGAACAAACCTCACAGGGCCCCTCTGTCTGTTATTTCAGCAGCTTACAAGTTTGTCTACATTTAGAGGTGTCTTCCTTCACATGCAGCAGTAGGATATGTGAAGTTTTGTTGATCTAGCTCTTCATACATCTTGATCATGCATACTTGGACATGGAGTTATAGAGCCTAACAAGCTCAAGCCCTCTATGGCCCATACCCTCTACATGGCTTCGTTCTGTATCTTCACAGCTGTCACTTTGAAGCAATACCTACCCCAGATGCACAAACGGCAAAACAATATCAAACACAAATCCATTCTTAAAAAATAAGTTATCATTACTTTACTAAGCCATAGTTACTATTCACTTATGAGTTTAACTGGCTCAATAATTTGAACCTTAGTGAAAACTATTAGTGTCAGTTGTGGCTTTATTATTATTTCTGATGCAACCACTCAGTCATGTTCTATCACATGCTCCATCCCTTGGGCATGGCACTGTGCACCTGTACCATTCCTATCCTTTACAAAGTGATTTCCTAAGTCCACACTTGGTGCTTGACTTTACAGTCAGACACAATAAATATCCACAGCTACAGAACTGCTGAAGAAGGCAAGGATCAGGAAACAGCAAGGGACCAAAACTAAGCCAGCTAATTGGAAATATGATTGTATCTGGAGTGTCACCCACCTTCTCAGTGTAAGCACTGACCCTAGAGTTTATGTGAGATTGACAGTCACAGCCTTAAATTCTCCTGCTGCCCCAAAAGCAGTTTGCCATTGAATTGTAAATGTAGTAATTTCTTGTGAGAACAGGACAACAGATGGTAGTACAACCACTAGACTTATCTGTAATCTTCCTCGTGCTTATAACATCATTCAGTGCTTTTCTGTTCTCACCTCCCTTGCACCATCCATAATTTTCATAGGAAATTTACATAGTCAACTGCAGTTTGTTATGCTAAAACATTTTCAAGGATTTCTCTGAATTTGGATGACAAGGAGTTTGTAGGACTCTGATTTGTTATTTATTCATTAGTTCTGAATTTTAGATGACCATTATGGATCTTTATATTTATCGTGCCCAAGATGATCTGAGTTCTAAGAGTGGAAAATTATAATACTTAGGCTATAAACATGAACTTTCTGGCTAGAATGTAGAGGTTCAATATTTTTCAGAGGTAACATTTTTAGTAGTTTTCAGTTTGGGTGTACATGCCTAAATTCTTTTAAAAATTGCACTTCAGATGCTTATCTCTTTTTTTCATGTCTATGTGCTTCAGAAACCTGATAATCCTCTCATACTTGTCTTTTATTGCCAAGAGCCAGTAACCTGCTTTTAAATAGGTGCTATACTATCCAACATATCTGTATTCCAGTACCTAGTCATCTCCTTGGGAATTTGAGAGATATCAGGTTGTGAGCAGAGTCAGAGCATATCCTCAGTATTAGGTCCAAAAGTACACCCTTTCCTATATTTTAAAAAAATCCTACTGAGTTTCCTGTATTTCAAGTTGAAATAGCAAATTGTTAGCCAGCATTAATCCTTTGTCTGAACACAGAATCAATACTTTGAAAATCCTCTTTGCAGAAGAGTGTTTATTAGTACTTTGGTATTGCAACAGTAGTTGCAAGGGAGAAGAATTTGTTGGCATGTCACCTGTAGCTTTGGAAATATCTTTTGTATCTGCATAATGGACATGACTGCTCTCTTTAATCTCTTTAAAAATTTGCTTTTGATACCCAAGCACAATTAGTGAATCTTCTTTACTTTCCATGGCTGAGATAACAAAGTTGTCATCAGAAAAAAGATGGATTCCAGTAGTGACCACAGTGATGCTGCCTGGCACTCCTAGATAATGCTCTCCCCTGAGAAGCCTTACCCTAGTAATTACTTTCTTCTCCCTTTTGTCAACCTATTTGAAATCTATCACTTTTAATGAGTATTTATCTCCAAGTCAGCAAATCTGTATTAGGTAGCACTTCATATAATGTCTTATTTTAGTCCATTATCCATGGTACTCTATCCTATCTACACAGGCTTCATTCCTACAATTTGCTCCATGTTGACCAAACCCTTTGTTCGTGCAGAGCCCCTTGGACTCCGCAGCCATTCCATATGGACCTAAGACTCCATCTGCATGGATAAGTGGTGAGATCTGGGTCAGTAATTACAACGTAGAAAGTGATTAGATTTTTTTAAAGCATTGACTATTTTTAATAAGCTTACTTTTAATTATTAATTGGAATCCCCCTAAATATTCGCATATCGATTCCCTTGTATGCCTGAATATTATGCCTAGAATCTATGAAAAATTAATTGGCCAGATTTTTCCCAGTTCTTTCTTCCTGCCATATAGGGTTATTTTTAGTCTCTGAATCCCTAGCTTGATTAACATTATCTGCAAAAGTTCAAAAAGTCCTTTGGATAGTTCCTTAAAATATTCAGGTGCACCATTTTTAAATGTTCAGATGCATCTTAATTTTGTGCAATAGTAGTTAGTAAGCAGAGAAATTATTACAGGGCACATTAAGAGAGATAATCATCAAAGATGTTCAAGTCAGTGAACTGCAACTTGCCAGGTCAAGTACTGGCCCTACAATTAGAATCTGTATATTTTTATTGGTATTAACAAAGCTCATGACTGCTTTTATCCTTTGAACTATTTTGCCCCAGTCAGGACAAAGGCCCTGTTGTTCTTGGTAAAATACAGATGAGGAAACAACCCTTCTCAACAGGCTCAAGCTCATCATGAAAGTTGTATGTTGCCTAAATCATTCATTTGATAGACAAATAGGGAAGATATTCCTTCCAGATAGGGAAGGATTACAGTCAAGAAAAGAGCTTTCTCCTTAGGAAAAAAAAGCTCTGATTGAGCCAGAGTAGAAACTTTGGGACAATGACCAAATGTTTTAGTTTGTTGGCAAAGACTATCTTAGCTGCTCCTAACACAAATGGAGCTCATTGCTGGTTTCAGTCTGCGGGGAAGGTAGTCATCTCTGGTGGTGACAAATGGGATCCATGAAGGAATACTGCAGAAACTACTGTGAGACATGTATGTTCCCCCCTGTGAAGAATGGCCAGACAAAGATCATAACCTCTGTAGATCAATAGCAGACAGTGCAATGACCTTCAGTGTGAGGAGAGCACAAATATGGGGGCAAGGATTTTTCATTTTTAATTGCTTCATGCATATTTAGGAAAGGTCCATGTAAGGAAGATCATCTGTCTTCTTTGCCGTGGTCAACACATGGATGCAATTGTACTCACACAGCAGGTTGCAAGACCAAGCCTGTAAATACATTTAGTAAGTTACAGGCAGACATAAACTAAAACCATGTGTATTTGCTTTTGAGGCAATCAGCTTCAGTAGTGTTGTCAGCACCTCTGAGAGCCCGCCCCAGGTGTAGATGACCTTATTCGCTATAAACACATTCAGTGAAATAATTCTGATGTTACCCATTTATGAGGATGTTAAGAGGCATGACACCACCCAGCTCTTGGGTGTTTCACTGAGGAATTTTTGGAACTTGATTACACAGAAAGGGCTTTCACTGGAAAATCTTGAAGCAATTTTTCTAGGATAAGTTTTTGTGCTGTTATAAATGAAGATTTATTCATGAAGACATACATTCAGCTACAAGCAGTAAGCAAGTGTAAAGAGTTTTCCCTGCTCCAGATGTCAAACTAAAACCTTATTAGGACAGGCACTGGCTTCTGGATGGCAGGACACCTGATCTTGGAAAAATCAGATCTACGAACTTGTAATCTAGACTCAAATCCTCAAAAGTAGTTTCATCAATGTGAAAACCCATAGACTTCCTATGAGTCCCACTGAGAAAGGTTTAGGTTTTTAGGTTCATGAAGCAATCAAAGGAAGGTTTCACTTGACCAAGAACATAAACCTCTACATTTATCAAAACATTTCAGAAGATCCCGTCTTATTGATATAGGATATTTATAACTGTCTTAACAGGGCATGTGGGTTTTTAACAATTGTTTTTGAGTATATAATATTCTGTGACTGCAAACAGCATAGAGGAACCCAAGTCCTCTCTGTACCAAATGTCTTGATAACTTCTTACAAATTGATCATATATTTCATGTAGAAGAATATCCCCTCTTAAAAAGAGGAAAGATTGACCTTTGTTGACCTCTTACCGTGGACTTTCCTTTACCACATAAATATGTCATTACTCTTTATCACAGGAAAAATGGTCGTCTAGGCATTTTAATTAATTAATTAAACTTATTGACCAGAAGCACAAACTTTGTGCTATTGAATTGAGTAAATATCACTTTAATTGTATATTAGGTAAACATCTTCCCATTCCTTTTCACAGGTTCACCTTCAGTCAAACATCTCTACTCCTCCCTTACCAACCTCAGATGCTCTTTTTCTTTGTATGGTCCACTGGTCTATCCCAGTTCGTTGGTGAGGTGTTGAGGGGCAGAAGAGACTGGGGACACTGTGTGATGGTTAATTTCCTCGGTTCTTCCTGATGCTGCTCTGCTCCAGAAAGTTTACCATGGGCTACAACGTCTCTGGGGTTTCCCTGCCATGAGCTTCCTGTGAACTTTGGTCCGTCAGAGGGACTTCTTCTGACACAGAGCTCCTCCTTCGAAGATTACATCTTGAGCTATGCCTCCAGCAGTGTTTCCTTCCATATATCTTCTCCATTTCTTCTTCTTTCCCATATGGCTTTTGAAACCTGTTTTAGCAGAGGAGCCGTGTGCTTCTGTGACTTGCTGAATTTTTACCACATGATGGAGTGCTAACACTTGTTTCAGGGCAGCTGAGCCCAGCTGTGGACAGCATGAGAGAGGTTGTGACATATTCCCTCAGAGGTCACTTGCAGCATCTTATCAAAACCCTGCAATTTCTGCCCAGCATGTCAATAAAGAAGTTTTATATATATATATATATATTTAAAGAGCATCCGAAGAGGTTAGAAAAACTTGAAGAAGAGGGGTGAGAGAAGACATTTGAGAAAATTAGAGAAATCAAGGCTTTGGGAATGAGGACTTGAACAAGGGTGTAGAAGATCAGGATATCATGTAAGTACATAAAAGAAGTTCCAGTTTGATAAACAGAAGACCTAAACCACAGTCACAGCTCAAATTATGAGTTGTGGACAGAGAAACAAAAAGTAAAGATTCAGTGGCTCATTAGCAAGGAAGCTGCAGTTATTTGAAATTATGGTGCAGCAAACCATTATTCTTTTCCTCTTGCTATGCATTTCACACCAAAGGTCAAGGGTTAAACTGTCAAAAAGGGCTTAACACCATGACTTCTGATTTTAAAGAAAACTTCCAACCAGTTGCCTTTCCTTATTCACCGACTCACAGCACACTATGTCTCAATGGAAGAAAGTTAAACCAGAAGATAGATGGTAGAAATCAGTGACAATAATAGTACACTTGAAGGGACTTTCCCTTTATATGTTTGTGGTGTAATTCCTTTTTCATAAAGAGTTAAAAAAACACTGACAAAATGCATGGATCCCTTGCTGGTAAGGGCATCTGGCCAAGAGACCTCTTCTCAAAATCTTCTTTCATCTGTGTTTACATTCTTCAGGAAATATAGCCATAGACAGACATA
Organism: Phylloscopus whistleri; assembly: GCA_017589585.1. Taxonomy (NCBI): domain Eukaryota; kingdom Metazoa; phylum Chordata; class Aves; order Passeriformes; family Phylloscopidae; genus Phylloscopus; species Phylloscopus whistleri. Next base: position 2,413,071 of record JADMLD010001550.1, on the reverse strand, counting down.
TAACCACAAGTCTATCTGCAAGTCAGAAGTTCGCATCTCATGCTATCATGGGTAGTTGCATGGGTAGTTCATTAAAAATACGAAGGTGAGGGATTAAATAAAAGAGTGAGCATCATCCCTTGGTAAGGGTACACTTCCACTGCAGAAAAGATCTCACGTTAAACCACAGCTGGAAGAAGGTAAAGGAGGAAGAAGAATTTAATACATTCCTGATTTGAACCTATACTTTTCAGTGTCTCTTTGAAGGGGAGGAGAATCTCTCTGTCTTTTGATGGATAGGCATGCTCTGCAAATGATTATTGTGATGGATCTGCCAAGCAAAAAAAAGCGGAGGAACACATGATTTGTGAATCTTGTGTGAACCTAAGCATGAATTGGAGCTTCAAGAAATTCAGCACTGGCTAGGCAAGAGATTTTGCTCATATACACCTGTTGGAACTTGGATACCTAAAAGTCTTCACTGGAGAAAACTTAGCCTGTCATAGGCACTTGATAAATTGAAGGAATTTTGAGTGCTAATGATAAGTATTAAACTGCATGCTCAGAGACTTATTAAAGCCTCTTAATGACTCTTGAAAAGTTACCACAAAGTGGTAGGTACAACAGGCAGCCATAAGATACAAGTAGAATAGATTTTTTAAGTGACATAGTTTATAGACAGAAAAGGGATTACTTAGTGAGGAAGACAAATGGAGTGAACAATTGAATGACATTTACTAAACAGGAGAGGAAAGGGATAGGGAAAAGGGACAGCTGTAATGAACACACACATGTAGAATGGTGTGCTAGATTTAAGGGACATCTGGTGTAAGGGACAGCTGAAGTGTATGAGTGACATGCCCTAGATATATGGTTGGAAGTTCTGTGCCTGAATGACAGCTGGCTTAGCTATCATGGGTGACATGTCCTCCACAGAGGAATACAGTGCTGGATACAAGTGACAGCTAGTGTGTACTTTATGAGTGAAATATCTTTGTTACAGCAGGAAAATATGAGGAAAAATTATCTGGGGTGCCTGAGCAACATGTTCCTCACCAAAGAAGGAAGAGTTAGATGCAACACAAAGGTGCAATGCGTAGGTAATGTGACCTAGAAGGGGTAAGAAAAGAGCAGTAAGGGAACAAGTGCAATAGGACCAGACTGGATTAAAGAATCCTGGTTTGAAGGAGATATGTTAAGTGTAATATATGACAGGAGTGTGCAATTGTTATCCCACTGGCTAAAAGAACTGTCAGTGGCCAAAGATGATAGAATTGGCAGCTGGCTGCAGCCAACAGTGATGTAGCCATAGTCCTTCACCATTCTGGTGCTCCCCTGAAGTGGGTCAAGTTTTCCATGGGGAGCATCATGGGAATTCTATAACCATAAGCATAGTTTTTAATGGTGTCACTGTATTTTGTCCTTATTTAGACATTTGAAAAAAAATAACTAAGATAATCAGAGTAAGCAACACTGCACTTCTTGGGATCTTCTGCCATTTTTCAACTGATTTTTTTCCAGTTCTTAGTCTTCTACCGGGGTAGATAAGCAAAGACACTAGGTTTTGGTCTTAGAGGATTTTTCATATTAATTCTCTCACTCAACAGAATATTTCTGAAGACTCGTAACTGCTCTGTAATCATGAGGTGGGAGTAATCCATAATATTTGAAAAGAGTCCTTATTTTTCTGAGACTTTTTCTCTTTGCATATGTGTCCAGTCCATACTAGCCCACAAATACTGAGGTTCTCCAGCCTTATATTTTATGTATCCATATATCCAAAATTGCACATACATACATACATACATACATATATACATACATATATATTTATATTTGTGTTTGTATATTTATATATCAGTATATACACATTTTTTGAGTCATGATAAATACTGAAGAATTTGCCATACTGTGAATTATTTTAGATGAACACAATCAGAAAAATACTATAGAAGTTCAAAAGTCATCAATCACACATCCAGATTCATAAGCTAGGCTTAAAATCTATGGGATGTAAATAACAAATAAAAACTATATGAGGCTACATTTTATTCAGCCGTGAGGGTATTCTCAGGCTTGTAGTCCTCATACTGCCTTTTACCCTATAAGGACTAGAAACTTCTTTTCTTTTAATGAAAACATCAAGCCCCAGTGAATTGTATGACTTCAGGAGCCAGGGATTAAGAAAAATATGAAGCATCATTAGACATATAATAAAATCCCTGTGATGGAATCACCTGAACTGGCAACAGTGAGGCAGAAGGCCAACTTTAATTTAACCCTGGAGTGTGATGCAACACAGTCCCACAACACAGGTCACATCTGTGAGGCAGAACTTAGCTCTCAACAATACTCAAATTCTCTTTTATTGAATATTCTTCGTAAGTATATTGAATCTTTGGCCTCTGAGAAGACTTATGGAAAAAAATACTGTGAAGTATAACATTGTAGAGTGCTGTATAGGAAAAGACAGGTTTTAAAATGCTTAATCAACCAGTCTCTCCACACAAATTTCACCAAACACTGTTACTGGTGATCATCCTGTACACTTGTTAAAAGAACAATGCTTGTTCTTACATCTGGGGATAACTTTTTTCTTGAACTGAATAGATTCTATGATTCTAAGGCTCAGTTGTAGAGAAGTAAATGAAACTCTGACTGTTTTCTCCCAAGTAGATAGGAAAGGGCCATATCCTGCACATCCTGCCTACATCCACATATCTGGTGATAAGAATAAGTAAGAACGAAGCAGTAGAGGCTTTTTGTTGACAAAGTTATCAAAGGGTCCTTTGGAGCTCAGAGGTGCCTGCTAGAGGTAGGATGTGTTCCACAGCTGCCAGGCAGGTGAGCATGATACAAGATTGTGTTTTGTAATGGGTAGCACCAATTTATCTGTAAGACTCAGAGGCCTCTCCAGGGCCTCTGAGCAGTGGGAGCTCAGAGTACATCATGCCTCTTTGAATTTCTAAAGCAAACAATAATCAACCTGAATGCTTAGAATGCCCAGCAGAAAAGCTGCCATTATAAATGTGAAGATAAAAAGGCATGGGTATAAATGAGGCAGTGAGGGGAAGGAAATACATTTTACTGAA
>JADMLD010001550.1:2402500-2405000 GCA_017589585.1 Phylloscopus whistleri | reverse complement strand
ACAAATTTCAAATGTATTTAATTCAAGCAAGCACTCTGTAATACTGAGGCCACTTCTCTTTACAATATTTCAGATGAATACCTATGCTTAGTTCTGTATTTTATGTAGGTAATGTGTCTAGAATTGTAGTTCAAATATTTAGATATAAAAAACGTAGGCAAAAAAGGTGTCTAGGAATCTCGTTGTGTACATTTTCCCTTCTAGGACTTTAATGCAAGCAGAAAGCTTTAAGATTTGAGTAAATATATAGGGTTAAATTCTACTCAGCACAAATTCAACTTTATTGACTTCTGAGGAGTTTCATGGGGATATGAGACATCAAGATTTGATTTGCCATGTGAATAAGGTAATGTCAATTATCCTCTACAACATCTTGTTATTGGTAAGTTTATATAACTGTCTTTATTTCAGTTAGAGTTTATTGTTACTTCATACATAGAAAATTCAGAATAAAATGTCAGCCAAAATATTTAGTGTTGGGGTGGATTTTGTGTTTTTTCTCCCTGTTTAGAAAATTGGACTGAATCTTATTCTGGCTGTTGTTTATGTGCTTTAGTTTGAGAACCTGGGACTTCTTCCCTAATGGAATAAGTACTATACAGGGCTTTTCCTGAAGATTTGTGCACCATCATATTTCCTTTTATATAACTTGATGAAGGAGACTGACCACAAGCATGATGTGATATTTTTACAGAGGTGGCAATACTTCACACAAATAAAGATAAAAATTCACCCACATTTATAGCAAAATGCAGTGTTTGTTGAGCAAGACCATTCAGGTAATGATACAAAGACCTGAAATACATGCACCGTGCTCCCTTCCATTTAAGATACTAATGCTGGCACCATTATCAGGATGCAGCAATTTCAGTGCAGTCAGAAGGTGGCTCTAGTGCTTTAATTTTGCTATGCTGCCGACAATAAGATCCAAGGAATAGAAATTACTTTTGTGCTACATTTTTTTCAATCAATTTAACTGATGTTCCAACTGGAACACAACATTTGATTTTATATATCAAACAACTTCACACTCATGAACATGTGCACACTCATGAATTTTCTTCTTTTTAAGGTTCAGCTGACCAATTGACAAAGAACAACAAAGCAAAGCAAAGCAAAAAATTAAAATGCTGAAGTTACATCTGACACCTCTGAAACACTTCCCATCAACACACCAAGACATGTGTAATTCCTTTCACTGTGATGCCATGAAGAAATCAGAACTCTCTACTTTGGCAAATCAACTTTTGCTATCTCTGCAGCAGCCTCAAAGAATTGCTGGTTATTGGGGTGATTCTTCTGGGCTACAAACTCGTGTGTATAAAGGCAAATTAATCAGCCTTTGTGCAGGTAAAACACAGAGGGGACACATGGAGGGGAGACGGTCATGCCTGGACAGATTAGAAAGATGCTGCTTGCCCTTTTCCCCATCACCCTGGCTGTTCCTCCTGCTGGCTCACAGCCATTAGATGCTCATCAGCACAGGTCCTCCCCATCCCCATTACTGGTTCTGGCTCTCTGTAGCCTGGCCTGTATTCTGGTTTTGTGTCCCCACTCCTCATCATCTCCTCCAAGGTGGCCCTGGAGCTTGCCTACCTGCTCTCAACTAATTCCAGATGTGAGACAGCTGTGACAGTCTCATGCACTGTGGGAAGCTTTACATTATTCTTAGAATTTTTTACCTTTTATTATCATTATCGTTATTGTTCTGAGAGCATCCTCTAAATGGAGATTTATAAGACCATGTAAATGTGTAAAATGCTGTCCCTGCCTTGACATATTTGCAGTCCTCAGAAAGTATTCAAAGTTCCACTGGCATTTACATGAGATATTCCTTTTGACAGGATGGCTCAAATGAGTCAGACAAGCTAGGGACAAATCTCTGGCTATTTTAACTATAGAAATACACCTTTACAGGTCTGATCTTTTTATTTTTTATTAAATGCTTATTATTTAAATAAGCTGATATGACCTGTACCTGTCTTCAGTGTCACCAGTGTTAATTGTCCAGCTTCTTTAAGAGGTCAAAGTAGGCCTTGAAGAGACATTTGAAGGAAACAGAAGAGGTCAAAGTGCCAAAACAACTGAATTCTGCAGTATAGACAGGGGTATGAGGATGCCTTAGAAAGGCTTTTCTTATTTTAATGAAAAATAGTTGCAGGAAAAGCTTCCCTTCATTTTTAATGAGTATTCTGTATAAGTAAGAAATCAACATTGAAGTCCTTGAACATCCCTTCTAATAGAGCACAATTAACATTTGTTGATCAAAATAAGTCAAATTTTGAACAATCCAGGCCAAGATGAAATGGTTTTAAAAATACTTCATTATAATAGGTCTGATTTATAAAATTTATTACCCAGCTAGAGACTTTTAGAGGTCAGTCACTTGCTAGTTGAGTACATAAAAAAATATATATGGAATTTTGTGATTAACATTGAAAGCTTCAGGAAAGAATATGGAATTCATTAGGTGTAGTGTGTGGATCTGTTTTAATGTTGT
>JADMLD010001550.1:2375000-2397500 GCA_017589585.1 Phylloscopus whistleri | reverse complement strand
AAAGGAGAACAAAGCAGGGAAATAACAACGGAGTAAGAAGGAAACAGGAAAGAAAGGTTTCAGGGAGTGTTGAGTTTGAAAAAGAGGATTGAGAGGATTAAGAGCAAAAAAGAAGAGAATTCTAATATCCTGGAAGGTAAGAAAGGAGAACAAAATTAAAAAATTAATTCTAATTACATGATAATATAGGATTTTCTACATTGGATCCCACCATAAGTCCATCATGTTGTGTATTCTACTGTAGTAGTGAAATAAGGGATTAAATAGGCAACAAAACAATAATAATGCATATATCCAACCAAAAATAAGCTAATAAAAAACCAAAATTATTTCCCTAGCCTTGTAGGGATCAGTTCTCATCCCAAAGCACAACACTGGGTTAGTGTTAGGAAATGTTATTAATGACCACAAAATTGTAGGGGGTTTTCATTTGTTTTTAAATGAACACAGCGATTTCTCTTGGTGAGATTAGCTCTTGCATCAGTGAATCCCTTGAACTGACAATACTACTAGTTACACTGAGTAGCCATTCTTCTCCTAGAGAGTAACTGCAGAGGGAAAAAGCAGTCTTCACATTACAGTAGGTACCAGAACAGAAAAGCTTTTGTATCCATTTCCTTATTTCCTTGTCTGTTCCTGTTTATGATAGTTTTGATTTTCTTAACGGATCATCATCAGCAAAAATTTCCTCTTTCGAGAATAACATCCTTTTGAATTTTGCCTGGGTGTTTAACATTTCTTCAAGCTCTGCCTGATGATGATCCTGAGCCTGGGATGATGATTTAATTTTTCACTTCTGAGAGTTATCTGCAGAACACAAACCATTCAAAACAGACTAATGTGACCTTTGCCAAGATAACTTCTGGTTCTTGGTGGACAATTGAGAATGAGGACAAAACTTGAGACTAGTCAAGGAGGGAAGCAAGATGTTTGAAAGATTTTGCAACATGGCATACAAATGAATTTTTTCCACCTGGGAAGGATGGATATGAATTTGTTGCTGAGAACAGGAATGTTATAAAAAAATCCAGGCTGGACAGAAGTTTATCTGAGCTGTTCAAAATGGAAAGCAAAAGTTATGTTTCCAAGAAAGCAATTATCTTGCAGCCTGAGGATTCACAAAGGGTGCTACCAGGAAAGACTGTGGCAAACTGTTATGAATCCCCTTCCCTACAAAATCACCAGCTAGAATGATCTTCCCTCTCTGTTGCTTTCACCTCCCTTCTCTGCTACTGGTCATTAAATCTATACTCCTTTTGTACATATTTTTTGCCTTTTGAAACAGTGATATATTGCATTACTACCTCAGCAATTTTATCACGCTCTGTATCACGGAGACCAACACATCTGCCTTCCTACCAGAGTCTTTTCAGTGAGACCATGAAAGAGAGTGCCAACCTCTTTAGAGTCTGGCTGGATTACCATACAACTACAAAGGTCTTAACAAACCCCAGAAGACGTAAGCATAGCTTCTCAAGCTCTCTTAAAATAAATGAATGACAACAAAATGCAAAATCAAAGTCAAAAGTAACTGTCTCTTTGATATCCTCAGTGTCGAAAGCAAAACTAAGAGAAAGCATTTTATTTGTTTATTTTAAATCTGAGATTCTGAGCTATCATAGCATCATCAAATTCATTCATGTTCAGTTCTCTCCTCCCACTCTGATTGTCCCTGGTTTGTTTTGATACATAGGGTTAGAGGAGCAAATGATGTGAGATAGCACTGGATTTTTTAAATGAAAAAAGGCTCCTATTACCTTTACTGTCACTTTATTGGCAGTGGAAGAGCAGCTTCATGTCACAGATGTATAGAGTGAGAAAGACAGAATGTAAGTGAGAGACAGAAGAGAAAAGGATAGAAAGCATAAGGATTAGAGCAAATACCTCTGTAATGTTTTGGCAAAATATTCTGGTTTCTGAAGTGCTCCGTAGTGTTGGTTTTATGAATGGAGAGATAGAAAAGAGCTTATGAATAGTAAAAACCGTATTTTTGCCAGAAAATTTAATTTCTACTTTTCTACTTGAAAGTTGGAGACTCTGTGAAGTTTTTGTGAACTAAGCTTAAAACTTTATTTTTTCAGGCTCAAAACAGAAGTGTCTCTTAAGATTTATGGGTCTGGGTGTCTTTAAAAATGTAAATTACTTTTTTTGCTAATATCAAAATGACAGCCTCAGGAGCTTTTCTAAAAGATGGGACTGCAGCAAATAATGCACAAACTTCCCACACTGTGCTGTCAGAAGGCCTCCATGACATCTTACAACACCCTTGCTATTTCTGTCCTGATCCTCCTTCACGCAGGAGCTGACAATCCTGCTAAATCATGTGGTAGGTTAGTGATGTGGGAAAATGTCAGCATGTGATTATAGTAAATCTCCAAACTCTGTTTCACTTTATGTGACCCACTCAGGATTCAAATTTAGAAGTATGGTGAGGTGAAAATGGAGGAGAGATGCAGATTATACTTTCCTGGGCCAGCCCGACACATTAACACAGGGGTTCACTCAAGGAATGCATTTTCCTGCTGAGTTTTCCATTGGGAATGGAAGGAAAGAGAAAACAAACTTCAGTTTGTAGCAAGGGCTTCAAGGAAGTCCACTGGAAGAAGCTGAATTAAGAAGTCCAGTCTGCCTTGAATGGATCAGCAAATCCCATTTGAAGGGCACCTCCAAAAGTTGCTTCTGGTAATGCTGGGGGTTGCCAGAACCATCTCTTCCCCAAAGGAATTTCCACCTTGGAAGTCCTCTGATTTCCTGATCTCATCTTAATTTTCCATAGGTATATAAGCAAATTAAACAAATGTAGTTCAAGTTCCCTACTGGATTTCACTGAATTTTGTTTGTTTGAAGGAGATTTGCTTAGAAAACCTTTTAATTAAATCACTAGTATGTGAGTTATGGATATACACTTAGTTAACTGTGAAAGCTACCCATTTGCTGGGAAGACTGTGAGACATTACATAGTTTGAATTTTCAGATCTAGTATTTTCAGTAAAACTGTCTCAAGCCTCATCCCCCTCCTAGGTATTTTAAGCCAAGTTCTGCACAATTTGTACACCCCCAGAAACCTGGAAGTGAATCATTCTGTATGTTATTAGTGTAAATCTTGAAATCATTAGTTTCCATTTAGTAAATTATACTGTAGAGAGATTAGAAAATATAGGAAAAAAAAAGGATGCATAATTTTTTTCTTTTTTACTCTCTGGCCACCAGGACCAGGATGCAAGGGAATGGCATGGAGCTGTGTCAGGGAAGATTTAATTTGGTTATTAGGCAAAAGTTTTTCACCTGGAGGGTGGCTGGGCACTGGAACTGGCTCCCCAGGGAATTGATGATGGCACCAAGCCTGCCAGAGTTCAAGGAGCATTTGGAAAATGCTCTCAGACACAAGATGGTATCCTTGGGGTTGTCCTGTGCGAGGGGATGGAGTTGGACTTGATGATCCTTGTGGATCCCTTCCAGCCCAGGATATTTTATGATTCTGTGTGATTCTGTGAAGGCAGACATGGTCAAAAGTAAAGCTGGTGTCATATAGCAATGGTTAAAGACCAGAAGTAAGGTTTTAAGCCAACACAGGGGCAGCAAGGTAAGCAGCCTAGGGGCCTCGAGAGGATGGAAGTAAGATGGAAACAGCCAGAGTGTAGCAATTAAAGGACCATCTAGGTGGTGATGAGTACACCAGTCACTCAGTATCACCTCAGAAGAGAGAAAAGCGTTTCCCAGTGGAATACAGGTGCAAAACCCCTTCCTTACTTCACCCATGGTTGTATTTGTGTTTGGGCTCCTATGGCCTTTGGAGAATGAGGCATATCACATAGCGTGTTACCTTCCCTCACAATTTATACGTGCAAGCATTTTTTCTAATTCACTTTCAGGTCTGCTCAGGAAGTGAATACTGTGTTTTGTTCTTAAACCTAGAAGCTACATGCTATAAAACATAAAATAAAATACAGCACTGCAGGGAGCCCAGCTGCCACATAGAAAGTTGATCTCTCTAAAACCCTCTAGCCTGAAAGAAAAAAATGAGTTTAGACATTTTTATAGGATTTCTTCAGCTAAAGCCACCTTCAAATCCCACTTAACTTAGTATGTTTACATGTGTCAAATTTTCATTATATAATAAACAAGAACATGTGTACAAATATGAAGAAACTAAAATCAGATGGCTGGTGGACTGTAGGGAACTGTGACTGTTCAATTCTCTGCTGATATCTTTCCAGAATGTCACATCCAGCTGCAGATTTTGGCAACCTATAGCCATTTCAACATCCTCAAGCTCTTTGTATTGCACAAAATTGCCTTTTATTTTGCAGAAATAGACCGATACCATTTTTAAATATCACTTGGTTTCACAGAAAGATTTTATTTTTCTGTAGGATAAGAAACTTATGCTTACTGAACTTCTCCATTGCAGTGATATCAAATTAACCAGTGTTCTAATTATACTGATTCCTTTTCACATACTGTTACTAGGAATGATCACAACCTCTGTGAGTCTGGATGTGTGGATCCAACAGGTCCTCACCAGCCACAGGGGATGGAGAGCAGGCAAACAGCCAAACAATGCATGAAAATAACAGACAGCTACTTTTCTGCAAGGATAAACAGAGAACCAGCAGTGGGGCTGCTTCACTGGGGGAACAGGGCAAGGAGGACTAATGAGCTGAGAGGCAGAAGAGGGCTTTGGGGAGCAGTCTGGTGCAGAAAGGGCTCACCTGTTCTCCAGCAGAGGAAGCGTCTTCTGCATTGGTAGGGGACCAAAAGGTAAAGGATTGACAAGACCAGGCTCAATATATCTCAGGCATCAATCACTCATATTATTAATATAGGTCAGTGGATAATATCTTGCCCAACAGACATAAAAACAGCAAATATCACAAGTCTAAAAATCACCCAGGCACTACACATAATACAGAAACAGAGAAATTAAGCTGCTATCAGGCTGTCTCCTACAAAAGCCACTGTGGTAGATTCCTTTTCGGAAATAGGGAATTTCAGCATCTCAGCACATTTTTGAGAACTTGGTACAAACATTGGGGAAGTTAATTAGTGCCAAAGTAATTCTGTGGAAAACAGTATCTTCCACTAGGTCTCATATTCAGTAACTGCTGCTGTGGAATAAGTGTAATCTGCAGATAAACACAGATCCACCTCAGAATTGTTCTCTGCAAAGACAGAAATATGGGAAGATACTTTTGCCTCTGTCCTTTGAAAAGGAGACTAAAAAATTCACTTACACAGTTGCCCTGCAGTTGGGGAAACTTGGTGCTTATTCACAGCTCTGATCAGGTCTTGTCCCATTGGAAATATTACAGATAGTAAGAATTCAAAATTATTTTTTTCCTGAATTCTATCTTCAAAAAGCACTTTCCTTCTCTGAGGGTGCCTGTTTACAATAGGTTGACAGGAACACAAAGCAGCAGCAGCAATGATTCATGTCAAGCTTGCCACAAGAGAGTAAAACTTTCCTTGCAGCATTTTTTCCCCTGTTTAAAACCACTGATGTGAAGCCAAAATTATCCTGGTACCCAATGTACGAGATCTTGGTGAGTAGACTGTGATGAGGCAAAGCAGTCAGAGATTTGGCTAAAAATGGAAATGTTCTAGAACTCCTTGATCACCTCATCAAGACCCTGGGCAAAGTACAGCTGCCTTAACAGGGATGTCAAAATATGTCTGACAAAAATCTTCCTCAAATGGATATTTACAAAACTAAGCAGCCATTGGTAAAATCAACTAGATTAGGCATATATTAGAAATCAAAAGACAGAAAACAAAGCAAAAATAATGTATAAAATTTCAGCATCACAGGTAGTTAATATTTAGGTATCTCAAGTTCCCTGATTGGGCAAATGATGCTGAGTTTTTGCAGCAGTATAAAAAAAAGAAGTGAATTTAGTATAATCAAAAGAGATAACAGTTTATCACTTCAGATAAATGCTCTGCATTTAGATAAACATGCACAAAATTTTTAATTCGTGTTTACATGTAGGGTAAGACAGACCACAGTTGCTAACCTCTGCCTCCAGCAACAACTAAACCATTTCATTTGCGTGTAGAGATTTAATTTAGGTTCTATAAACAAAACTGTAGATTAGAAAGACTGAAAAACACACTGCTTTATCTGCTGAATTTCCTCAGGGCCAGAAAGAGATGATTTCCACAAATCATCTGCAAAGAATCTTATTTTCCTGGAACAAAATAGTGCTATGCACCATTTTACAATACTTAATGAAATCCCTAAGCTCTTGTTGCAATCCTTCTCACATGAGGAGAAGGACCTTGTAGTCTTATAGATCTTCCAGGGTTTTATCCTCTTTGCAGCCAAGTGCAGTGTGTTGTGAGGGTGCTCAGTACCAGGCAGGAAGAAATTGCTTCACTGCTAATAATGATATTTTCTTCAGGACTATGATACATCCATAAATTTTTCCAGCAAGAAAATCTAGCAGCCACTCAGGGACAAAGTATAGGACAATTGCAAGGGCCTCACCAGCTTTGAGGCAGTGAGAGTCCTTCACAAAACCAACTGTTCAGGAGCAAATCCCATCACCTCTCCACCTCCCCCTCATCACTGCCTTACACACACAAGCAGCAATCAATCGGCCCCCAGCTGGCAGACACACTATTTTTTCTATTTAACAACCTCCAGGGTGGTCTCTTTCACTAATCCCCCAGGCTGTACAACTGAGCTGGATCTGAAGTAGCTTCTGCAGTCAGCTGTTGGGAGGTACATAAAATGTGGCAACAAGGCATTCCTGTAAGTATTTTCCCCTAGCCCTCTCTCAAGCAGACCTTTACGCTTTTCTTGAATAGAATGCATTTGTTGCTTAACATTTCTGAGATTAGAATGAAATTTAAAAGATGGATCAGGGCAATGAAAATAACATTTAACTGTAACGCTGTTTTAACTCTGAAAGTTTCTGGTACAAATCCAAGTTGAAAACTGAGAAAAATACAACAGTTTTTAAATCAACCAATTTGAAGCATGGCAGTACAGCACACGAAATGTGAGCCCATGAGTGCTCCGAGTGAAGCCTTCTCTGCACTGCCAAGCACGCGCTCTCAGCTTGTGGGAGCAGATTGTCTGTGTGGCACTTTATGCCTTTCCCTGGGAGCTGACAGGGCTGGGCTCAGCTCGGTGCCCAGGGAGGGTCCCCTCTGGCAGGGGTGTGAAGCACACCTTCCTCTTCTCGCCTAAGCGCTCTCTTTATTGGACTTGAGCAAACGCACAAAACTGACCTTTAAATCCTGGATATATTCACCAGGCCGGCTCCTCACTGAGCAACTTCAGTGCTACCTGACATTAGCATCCTGCAGGTTCAGTGGTAGCTCAGAGACACATTGTCCCCAAGCAGAACCCCCACAGACCCTCCATCCTCAGATCTGAATATCATGGGCTGCGTTCTCGGATAGCCAAGCTAATACCACTCTGCTGCTTTATAGTATTTTACACATGCTGTGGTCCTGGCCCATTTTTTCAGCTTTATTCCCGAATCACTTGTGTAAGCAGTGTCAGAATTTGGTCCTAGGAACAAATAATATCTTTTGAAAATAGATTCCTGGAAGATGAGGTAGAAATGTTTGATGCTGGTGAACCTTAAAAAAGGATTTAAGTTAGCTAAGCTGATTGGAAGGAAAACCAGCTAAAATCCTGATAGTAACATCAATGCATAAAACAGAGCACTCCTAAAATAAAATTAAAATAGGTCAGAAGTTTTCAAACTAATACTTTCATTCATTCTGTCTGCTGGAATAGGTTTTGTGGAATCACTCATCATTTTAATGCCCTTAATTCATCCTGTTTAAGAACTAAATATTACATAAATTATTATCAAAGTTTTCTTGTAGAACTTATTTTTAACAACTAAAGAATTATTACCAAATATATATACCACACACATTAAAATGTGCAGAGACCACAAAACATTTAGATTAATACTAATGAGATAATCCACCTGCCTATTTCACTGCACAACAGCTGCACAGATTTAAAAGGGTTCAATTAAACTTTATTCAGTGCATAGATAATTGATCCAATGTGGAGAATGATGTCACTGGTAGGTTAAAAAATATGTTTTACCTTTTAAAATAAAATTGCTCCATTAGAAAAACTAGAAATATAAACCTGACACATAAATCATTCTGGTAACTGTTTTATAGAGCAACAAAAAGAAGGAAAATTAAGAAAAATCACAGCAGATACAACATACAGATGCCCATTATTTCATGTCCTTTCAAAAAGTGGAAATAGAAATCTAAATGAGAAATTGCTGTTGCTCTCCTTCCATATGGGAAGTACAATTACTCTTTGTTATTTTACTATATTTGTTTCTATTTTTTTTTCTGACAGCTTCCATTTTCTTAAAGGTTTTGCCTTCCTACTCTCCACAGTAATAAAACAGCATCATTTTCCTATTTTAATTACTTATTTTATATGGCACCAAAGTTGTGTAAAGTCCTTTTTTTATAAATAGAGAGGAATTAATCTTTAAAGATCTGTCCTGCTCGCCGTATGCCTGTGGCCCTCTAAGGTTTCTGTGGGAGCATTTGGTGGACCAGGAGAACATATTCAGGACTCCACTCCAGGCTGCTGAAGATGAAAGCACAGCTTCTTGCCAATCTTGTATTTCTCTGTATTTATGGTAGTGGACTGCAAAATACATAATTTCTTGATACAACATAGCATTATTTTTGACACTGCTTTTGGCAGTCAATAATCTGCCATTCTATCCACTTCATGTCAAGACATTACAAATATTGTTAGAGAGAAAGGGCAAAATATCATAATCTACCCACGGAGATGTTACTGTATTTTTCATCCTTATAGCATTTCAGTAGCTATGCAGAGTTGGTATTGACTTTAATCTGAGGCTGTCAAAGGGATTTCAGAGAGAAACAGAGGAAAAGGCATATGCCACCAATAACAGGTTTCTCCACCAGGAATGGAGCTTTGAAGATCTGCTCACCCATCAGTATGCTGTATGGTCACCAATATGAAGGGACCACCTGTTCCCCGCTTAGTCCAGAGTCCCAAATACTTCTGAGCATGTGAGGGCTGACCCAGTGGTGCAGTTGTTGGATACACTCACAGCACCTGGGCCAGATATCCAGAGTTCTCACTCCTGCCAGAGACAGGATGATCTGCAGTGCTGCTGGTGCACCCTAAGGTGGTGGGGACTTTGGACCCAATTCCTTGAGTCACCTGATCAATATATTTCAAAAAATAATGGTTAGAGACAAATTTGGATTGAATCCAACCACTCAGTCATGATACCCTCTAACAGCTAGGGCATGACATGGTAAAGTATGTATCTCCTTCCCATTGTCCCTGTAAACTTATTATTGTTCTGACTCCAAACAAGAAAAACAGTGCTTAAAAAAGAACTCTTCCTATAGGAGTGTATTTGCTTTACCTGTGCATAGCTGTGCACATTCCATGAGTTTCTGGTGAGTGAAATAGTGCAAGCAGTGCATGCCAACGCCATGTGCAGAGGTGAACATACCTGGAGAGCAAATCACACTCCAGAGGGTTTAAGTAGACCTTACTGAGATTCCCTTTCTTATCTATGATTTTGGATTGTTGCTTCTTGAAATTTGGTGTAATTAAAGTTACTATAGATATATTTCAGACAGACAGATATACACACTTACTAATATACATACACATACTACAGTTCACTGTTCTTGAGGGCATATGACTATTGACACTGTCAATTTTTATCTCATTACTCATCACTGCTTACTCCAAGTGCTAATAGTATATTTCCACAGAGTTTGTGTGTGCTGCAATGTAAATTCTGACATTGCTAGTGTCAGTCACTAATCTAACTCATTCAGTTCATGTCAAGATGATACATCACAATGCTCAACAACTGTCACTCCTGCTTTAAATAGATCTACATTTTTCTCAACTTTACAATTAAACACACCTACATATATGTATAGTCAGTTCCACATCAAGTTCTGCTTTAACAATATGACCATGAAAGTCAACCAAAATATTTCTCAAAGAAATTACTAGGTGGGATGGGGGTTTTTCTGGATTGGTTTGGTTTGATTTTTACAAAACCCTTTTGAAAACTAAAAGCAAACTGAAAAGATACAGACACATTTAAAGTTGTTTGTAAGTCCACACTTTTGTCCCCCAAACATAAAAAGCACATTTTTTGTCAAATTGTCTCTTATGTGTGCTGACTAGCACTGGTTTGTAGTGTGTCCAAATTGATGTTTAAAAACCATATGTTTAAAAAATGTTTACTAATATCAAGGGTTAACCAGAGTATTTAAATTAATTAAAGTCATTTTGGTTTTGAATATAATTTTAAAGGAAAACCTAAGCTTGGTACGATTTAATCCTCTCCCTTTTCTGGAGTTATCCCTCTGCATCTCTGTTTCTGGGCTTTGGTTATTATGTTATTTCCTGAAGAATGCCCAAGTTATGCTTGTTCTTTATTATGCTTCCCAAATGTTACTGTATTTTTTGTTATAGAGCTTCTGATGACATACACTATTCTTCCTTTACTTAAGTTTATCATCCCCTTTGTGAAATGATAACATCCCCTCTGTGCTTTAACATAAACTTGCTTCTTTCTCTTGCCCTGGTCTGGCCAGTGGTGGTACACAGTGGTGCTGTTTGGGCAGCTGGGCAAATCCTTGTTTTAGCCTCACAGGCTGAGCACTCCTCTGAGAGCCAGGGCCAGGGAACAGGTTCATGTAAAACACCCCAAGGACAGCACCTGTGCCTCTCTGCCTGTCTCAGCTGTAAACTGGTCTGTGTTTGGATCAACAAGCAACAAGAATTGGCACAGGGGCTGTTGGGCTTTCCTTTGTACTTGACAGGTACTAAGGGAAATACTTCAGAGGACACTGGCAAGAACAGGTTAAGTGCTGAACCTCTAAGAGTGATACAGCGTTGTCACATACATACACATTTCTGGTGAACCTGAGCTCCCAACAAACTATCTGCATTAACATGTTCCTCAGGAAAGTGTACTTACCTTTCTTAGCCTTTGCAGTTCTAAAAGGCAAGTTTCTGAAAACACAGAGAGCCCAGAAAAATATACATTTTTTGCAAAAAGAAAATTTTTTGAACATGAGAAGATAGTTTTTTCTTTTCAATTTTTCCCATTTACATTCAATTGTCCTCAGCAAGACTAGAACCTTGATGGTTTTAAAGAAACGAGGTTTTGAAACAGAGAAGCTTTAAATAATAGACAGTTTAGTGCAGAAGCTGTACAATATAAATAGTATCTCTCACTTTTAACAGCAGATGAAGCTGCATTGATCTGGCCACAAACAGACTTAAGCATAGGAAAATCTCTGGTACCCATGAATTTTTTTTTGGTTGAATCTATTCCAATAATTTCATTGATTATTTGGATTTTTTTTCCTCTACTGTAGGAACTTACACATGTATGACAACTTCAAAGAAATACATCCACTGCCTAGCAGAATTTTCAAAATAATCTAACCTTTTAAAATCCTGTTGGGAGCCTATCTATGTTTTTAAATACCTAAACATCCTTTAAAACCTGGTCATCAGCAACTTCATTTAGTCCCCATTTAAAAACATTCAACATAGTTTTTGAATCTTTCTTCAATTTTTGTGGCTGTCTGACACTACATTTTATGCCTAATAAAATAAACACAAGGGGAAAGGCAACTTCAGTTTTGTTTTCATACTGATTTATAGAAGAATGCATTAAAGCATACAAGTTATTTGTGTGAAGTAAGCAGAAAAAAAAGATAACAATTATTTTGCATAATTGAAACAATGATAAGAAGGAGCAATGGTGATTTAGTCCATTGATCTAAGAAGTAAATGCCTGTTTTCAATGAGCTAAGCAATATCACAGATGAACTTTTAGGGAGAGCAGTAATGCTCTTCTAGGTAGCATAAGAAAGACTAAATAAGTTTGTTTATATTAATGAAATTACTCAAATCCACTGAATCACTAAAACAAACCTGGTTTTACACAGTGCAACTGAGAACAGAATTTAACCCATAAACTAATTTAATTTTATGGATGAGCATACACAACACACAGATAATAATGGAAAATAAAGAAGTCGTATTTCCCGTGGCAAACATAACTCCTCTTGATTGCAGAGATGTAGATCATATGAATGATTAAAATGTAACAGTAGTAAAAAATACTACCTATGCACTTGGAGGTCAAATTTTTAATCCTGCAGGAACCATAACTTTGAGATTTCTGATGCATGTATTTAAATTTTCAGACATAATGTTTTCATGTTGAATGTAATTTAGCATTTGGAATCACATACTGTTCCCATACTCAGTTCATCTCTCAGTAAAGTATGGTTTTGAACTAAGAGTGTTTAATATGACAGCCCTGGTATACCTCTGATTAATTGAGTTTCTTTCTAGGAGTTATACACACCACTTGATAACTAAAAGTCTGACCTGCTTTGAGTTAGGACTTGATCATCACTACTCATTCTTCTCATGAGCAAATAAGCCTAATGACAGTGTTATGGATTCAGGAAAGGTTTCAGATGCAAACATGCTAGGCTGCACAGCTAAGACATACATATATCCTTTATTTAAGATGACAAAAAACTTAAACATATCTTTCAGTACTGTCTCATGCAAACAGAGTACATCACTAGCCTGGACACCAAGTTATTTAAAGCTATTATTTAGTACCGTAATAAGTAGCAATTTAAATACAAGGTAAAATCATTACATTGTCTTGTTTACTACTGATGTTAATGTCAAGCTGACGTGTAATGCTCCAAAAAAAAGGCAGCCTATGATTTGTTATCATTAAACTGTCAGTTCTGTCGTGTTAGGCATAGATTCATACTATATTTCTTTCAGCATATCCCTTTATTTTCTATCAGTCAAAAACTGAAGTGTTTTAATTGTGTCTCTGCTATTTTTCTATTAACTGTTTCGTGCATTTTTTTCTCTGGCCTTTTAATTGCAGTTTAATAGTGGTCATTAACACATTAAGGGGTGTTAGAAGAACATTTGAAGTCCTCTTGACTTCTACCAAAGTTGACACTTCAATGCTGGAGTAATTTCAGCTATTCATTTATTTAATAGTGACCTATGCAAATGTGGAACCATGTCATTTTACAAATTGACTGTAATAATTAACTAGAAAGGCAGACTAAAATGAAACAGGTTATAATTAGAATAAAACTGCTACAGTATTACGTCAGCTAGAATAAAATAATCTCAAATGATTAAATTGGTTTCAATTATTAAGAATCAGTTTAATGTACCCACTGTTCTGATTTTTTACATTTCTCTTTTTTGTGTGCATTAGATGTCACCTCATACAATTTATGCATTTTATTCATCTTGGTAAAACAGGCATTACAAAAGTTTAATTAAGTAGTAAAAGACTTCATATTATTCTGTTGAATTCTAAATTAATTGCAGAAAGAAATGATAGTGCATAGTACATACCATTCACACACATTTTGATTAGATGCATCTATTGTTAGCTAATGTTTCTCTATCCCAGTGTATAGATAGAGGCACCGATATCGAGCAGTATGTAGGTATACACACAGAATTAATGGTTCCAACTCACACAGTATGTTTTTAACACACATGAACAATATAATTTTCAACTATACTACCTAGATCTTTATCTTCAGGGCACTCATGTCACTGTAATAAATATGGAATTTTAAAATTACATTTTCCTTCAAAGTTTCACCTTGCTTATTCAGCTCATTTTGCAGATTGTGCATTAGCAAACTCAGATGCTTTTAGGTGCACACAAGCCTACATAAGATAGAAGTATTTGATAATAGGCAGCATATACAAAGTTAAATGTTGAAGATTACAAGAAAACATTATTTTGATCACAATTTTCAACATAGTGTGTTTTTGGCAAATCTGTTTTCTTTGGCTTTACTTGCCTTTTGTTAATTCGGGTTTGAGCATGATGCAAAATAATGCTATACATTATATGAGCACTAGGGTGGACAGCTTCTGATTTAAATCCACTGTATAAAAGACTGAGTTCCTTCTTTCTGCATATGCAGTTTAAAATTATTAAGTGAAATTAGCCTCATTTTTACTTGAACAAATCCTATTGTATTGCTTGGTTGACTGGCCAAGTACTTTCAAGGATTATACCTCCCTGTTCTGAGTGAGGCTACAATCCCTGATGCTTGGGTTTGTAAATATATATCAGGCTGCAGCATCACTGACAAAAGTTATTATTCTAAAATATATTTCACATTGCTCCTCTGGTGTGTTTAGTTTCAGCAGGGGCAGTTAAACCAGTAACTGAGTGTCTGCATGCTGTATTCATTATGGCTTGGACAGGACTTTTACAGTCTTCTTTACACAATGATAAACAGTATTATGGTAAACATGTGAATGATCTCAGGAACATTGCCTATGCAAGTGTCTCCATCAGTAGAGAGATTTTTTTAAAAAAAATATTCTTGAATGCAAAAAAGTTGGTGATCTGAGATATTATCATCAGCAGAAGAGGGGAATTTGGAAGAGAGAAACCTTACTGGTAAACTTGATGACAGTTTCAACATGACAAGCTTAAGGGAACAGAACACTGTTAGCAACATGCATGTCCCACGGGTTTGATTATGAAATTGAATGTGTTCCATGGCATCTCAAGATCAGTGGAAATCTTGAGGCCCCAGAGAGTTAGCCTCTTCTCCATCTTATCAGGAAATGGTTTTGGCAACCCATTAACCTTTGACCACAGGCCACCAGACAAGCTGTTTAAAATCTCAGAGCCTTTACCTTCCATATCTTTCAGGAACAAGATGCTGACTGTGGATTCAGTCAGCATTCCAGGTTGTGAAGGAGCTCTCTGACCTACCTGTCACACCCTTACTTTTCTTAGGGGTCCTATGAATTTGCTAAGATCACTTCAACACCTTCCAAATGGAATTAGACTTCTTTTTATTGTATTGTAATTAATGTTATGCAGTTAAAATAATTTATTTATTATTAATTACATTTTCCAAATGTAATTAAATTTCTTTGCATGAACAAAGACAATCAGTAGATCACAGTTAACTGTATTCATTCCACAAAATATAATTAATATAGCAGATTATGGCAGCTCAGTACAAATAACCCATTCCTGAATGTCTTACACCTGTTAAATATGGATAATTTACACAAACAGTTACTTTATCCTAGAACAATTGCTTTGCAAACCTTCGTGATGCATTTGCTGGAAACTTGTCTTCACAAGTTTCTATCACATTTCAGCAAACATCAAACAGCCCAAAGACAGCACTTGTAAGAATTTGAAAAAAGGCATCCCGACTTCTCAAAGAAATAAGGAAAACGAAATCCTGGTGTGTGCAATCTATGCAATAACGTACACAGATATTTACAATAAAATAGTCTAAAGAGGACTTGTCACTCTTTGTATAAAAGATTGAGGAAGATATGGCTATTGTGGGACTGGTGTGCAGCGGGAATGTCCAGTGGCTATTGCAGGAAGTTGAGAGGGAGAGTGACTGAGTAACATTGCTGGTAAGCCTTTGGCAAATCATAAGATTTCTTTTAGTCCCCAGTCAACAAAGTACCTGCAACCAGAAACTGAAAAAGCATGAAATAATGTGAGTGTTCTGCATGTGATCTAAACTTGTTTAAGATCTGGAAGTCCTCTCCTGGGGCTTGGTTTCAGTGGAGAATGAAAGCAGCTACTCTGAGCCATAACAGCCAGCTCAGCTTTTAGGCAGCTTTGGGACTATGTAAGTTAATGATGGGATTTAGTTTAGATAACCTAGCCTTCTCTAAATTATTTAGTTTTACTTTAATTCTACTGTTACCAACATTCAGCCAAAGCATGGAGTAAAAAACTTACCTATCCTGTTCACTATCCTGAAACTTTCCCACTTCCATATTTATCACTGCCATGGCAGTAGAAATAATATAAAATTAATCACTCATGTTGGCCCAGAAAATATGTCTCAAAATGTCTATAAGACGTTGGCTGAATAAGATCCATACACTTTGAAAGGAAACAAAATAAAAATAAACTTATATGACCAGTTCCTTATTTTTCTTTCTCTAATTACTCTAAGGGTGAGAAGGTGAGAGAAAAATGTAGGTTATGAAATCCTCCATGCAGGGAAGAGAAACAAGAAAAGGATCTCATAAAACAGTACTACTGCTGCAGCTCACCATTCAGTTCTGGTAATCTTCAGGTTACTCCACACATCAGCCCTTTGCTTTCACCCCCAACAGAATGCTGTCATCAGTTATGTTACCTGAACTCAGAGCTTCCATGTTCTTCCCTGTAGTACAGTGACCTGTAGTAACCATCCTAAAGTCGTTAAGTAACCATCATGTTAAACAAAACCAAAGCATCCATTCACAAAAGTCTTTATTTTATATGACTGAATCAACAGGAACAGTAACTTATCAAAATCGGGAATGAAAAAGAAAACTACATAGAAACATTATCCCACGATGACTCAAGTCTTTCCATGCTAGTTGCAACACTTGACTGACAGAAGAAGTTAATTAATCCCTCTTTGTTCTGTCAATTTTTTTCAGAATAACTAGGGACATCTCCCAGATTTACCAACCTAGAAACCATCAGTTTGAATTCTTTGAGCAAGATAGCTTTGATGATCCCTCATGCTTACATCTCTTTTCACAATAAAGCTAAAAATGCCCTAACTATTTTCCTTTTTCAAAAACCCTATTATGCATATCTTTGATAGTTACAATGTCTTCCTTATACCATGTCTAGGAGTGGAGTCACCAAGTTCAACAGTACCAGTTGCTGGGCTAAGTGGTAGACTGCAGAGTAGTGGAGAGATCCCATCTGGGCTAAAAATTGAGGTTTCCACAGATGGATGGAAGTGTGATACAGAATCACCCTCCTCTTTCTTTCATTTTGCATGATCTTTTAGTCATTAATAGCTGTGTACCTGCAAAGAGCAATTTGCTGTT
This sequence comes from Phylloscopus whistleri, assembly GCA_017589585.1. Lineage (NCBI taxonomy): Eukaryota > Metazoa > Chordata > Aves > Passeriformes > Phylloscopidae > Phylloscopus > Phylloscopus whistleri. The sequence goes on along the minus strand of JADMLD010001550.1, from coordinate 2,380,570 downwards.
GAATGAAAAGGTTCTTATAAACCTGACCTGGACTGAAGTAGAGAGCTTGTACAAGCAGAGGTGGTATGCTTAGATTTATAACACAGTCATGACACAACAGGAGTTCATGGCATTTATGTGGAGGAGTTGAGTTTTCTTCTGGCAAATGTTGTTCTCATTGTGAGGCTTTTTCTTCCATAAGAGCTTGTCTGTTACATAAAGCAATTTATGGCTTCAGAAACAGCAGTGACATCAGTGATGGCTGACATCATAGATTATCCTTCTAGTAAAAATTTGGTTGATGAAGCGAAGCAAGTTGTTTGTAGCTACAGGACTGATTGTGGCTACTAGCTTTTTCCTTTTGTAATTCTCATTTCTCAACTTCATATGAGATTGACACTAAGCTTTGTCACTGACAGCTTGCCTATTTCAGTGAGATTCACACAAAGAAAACGTGTGAAAAACTGAAATGAGAAGGTTCTGTTGGTAGATTGTTGTAAGGCAGGAAAATAATATGTGTGTTGAATGTGACTAGGCAGGACTTGAGAAACAAAAATCCCATTACTTCTTTCCTTTTTTGCTAAAGGCATATTTGACTTTGCTGTCAATAGCACTTGTGATGGTGAAACAGAAAGAAAGTATGTACTCATATTGCTAAACTTTGACTACTGGCTCAATGTATCAGTGCAAATTTGGATATGAATGCATTTTTCTGGCAATGAATATATAGCAGAACTGATTATCACAGTGGAAATAGATATATTCAACATTTAAACTTTCTTCCGAATTTTACAGCTATTTTTGTCATGGTTAAAATGCCAGCTGTGGATGCGAACATCCACAAACTCAGTCTGATATCCAGTGTGACTCTAGGTGTACTCATCTGTCTTTATGATTTACTTCTGTATTGCTATCTTCAAGTCTCCTTGATTCTTCTTTTTGATTTGCACATAGTATTAGTCTGCCATTTAACTTTAATTTTTTAAGCTAACTGGAAAGAAGGGGCTGAACAAATATCGGAAACATTTTCTTTGAGTATCCATTTGAATTAAACACCCAGGTAACATTTGACCATGTTTGTGACCCTTTCATGTTTGCTTTTCATGAATTTTCAAGTGTTTGATCTCTGTTAGGGAATGGATTAGCAAAAAGCAAATTTGTAATTCAAATGCTGGAAACTACACCAGCACCAATTTAAAATTGTATATTCAGATATTATATTTGAAATTTGAAATTCACATTGATTTGATTAATGAAGTGAGTTGCAGCCAGCTCATGTGTCTCTATGCCTGCTATTTCACCTGGGGAGGAAAGCGATAAGATTTTTTCAACAATCTTTATACCTAAATTTAGTCCTGTTTTTTCAATTCTGCTTGAATCCTGATGTGATTTAGTGCACCCTCCAGGCTGTTCTAACTTCTACCAATTGTGAAAATCACCATCAACACTGCTACCATTTAGGGGTGGTGAGAAGATCAAATTGGCCAGGCTGATGTCTGGAAAAAACAACTAAAGTCAGTGAAGAAGATGACTTAATTATTTGTTATTTTGGTGTGGAGTGTACCAGCAATATGTTTATTGATTCTAATAATTCTTCCCTGTTTTTAAAATGTGCACTTTCACAAACAGTTTGGGAACATTCAAAAGTGACATTTTAAGATTAAATTATTATTTGCAAATGACTCACTGAGTTCTGATAACATAGATAAAACAGGCTGTTCCTTTCATCTCTGTTGTCTTGCAAGGACAAGTGCCAACTGTGTGCTGTCACGTGATAGAACATGAAGATGCACCAAACACCAGTTCCCAGTGAAATATCAACACTGCAGTCATGTTTACTGTGTTCTGTGTACATGACTGTTAAAGAAGTAAAGCGTGCAATATGAGGAACCTAAAAACAATTCTGAAGCTGAGAAATCTCAAAGGATTTTTTTTTTCAGAATGGGTTTTTGATGCATTTTTTCTTACCACCCCTTCTGCCCCTGGGGCAACCATTTAGCCAATATCCATGGGGAAAATCATCTTTCTTACTAGGCACAATAACTACACAAAACTCAAAAGATGTTTGACATACACTAAGATAAGTTCTAATTTATTCTGTTTTCTTTCAATAGTGGCAAAACTCCTTGATCTCTACATTCTTCTCTCAAATTCACAGCCTGTCCCCTATTTCTTTATTTATTTTTTTCTCTTTCCTAATGGATGCATTTACTAAAAGACCAACATATCAAGGAGCATATTATCTATGGACAGTGGAGGATGTCAGAAGAAACTGACTTTCATAAAAAGGGCTGTTTTCTGTCCTATATACACCCTTTATTATTCATACAAATTGATTTTCTTCAGTCAGACTTTGTCCTTTTCTTTTCTATTAAAACAAATAAACATACAAACAGTAGCAGAAAAAGAAAGAAAAGACAAATGGTGATATCCCTGCATCGTTCACTGATATATTGCTGAGATCAGCATGTCAAGGATGTGGAAGGAGAAAACAGAGGCAAAGAGATGGTGAGTGAAAATGTAAGGGCCATATGTGAATTTTCCAGAGCTACCAGAAGCAGAAAACATAACCTGAGCTACAAACACATTTCTGCTCCGTCAGTGAGCAGAAAACATTCTTTGGCATATTGCATTCTTTCCAACTGACTTTCAGAGCAGTGGTACTTAAAAACAATGGATTAAGACCTTTTTTTAAAGACGTTTTATGCTATGGACATGAATGTGTTAATATGGAAGATTTTTTCCTTTTTTTTCAGCAGAGTTCCATAAACACTTGTGTTTGTTTATTACTGTGAAACCATTCCCCCGACTCCAGCATTTACAAGATTTTTGGCTCAAACAGGTTGAATTGATCCAGGATTTTCCTGTTAAAAGCCTAGATGAGCTGGAATCAGCAAATCATCATCTTAACACATGGACACAAAGAGAGAAGTTTTAACAAGCACTGGCTGGAGTGGGGAAAGCTAAATGTAACAGATTATCCAGCTGAGAAAACAGACTGGAAATTTACTTTAGAAAATTCAACTTACAGAGTTTCACATAATAAACCACATATATGTACTGTATGAGATCTCATTTCATTTCAAAGGATCATCAGAGATACCTATATTACACCTATTCCTGACAAAAAATTTGGGCCTGTCCTAAAAGGGTACATACACTAGTTAGGAACATTGTTTCTTCTGTATTTCTGGACGTACTTTTTTATTCTGAAAGCCTAGAGAAGCAGAGTAGGTGAGCCATTTGGGACAAAATCTGTGCAAACTTGAAAGTGAACCAAACCCCAGAAGGGTTCTCCTTGAACAGTGGAGGGATGTAATAAATCTTTTTTCAACTTATTTCTTGTTTTTGCACACTTTTAAAATTGCGGGTTGTATTTGGCACTGGAAGTGGAAGCATGGAAAACAATGGAAAAGTTTGTTCCTAGAGAATTTCCAGCCCAGCTTTGCAGGCTTAGAGTTTGAACATGTGTCAGCCTGTAAGCAAGTTATCTGACCCAAATCAGCCCTTCCCTTATTTGTCCATCAGAAGCTCAGCATCAAAGTAATCTTTACTTTTCCATACAATGGCAACTTCCAGAATACTTCTGAATGCATAGGATTGTCATGCTGAGAGAATATTCCTAGAAAGATGACACATGAGGGGGTTATATCATTTCACCATTCAATCCACATTTCTGCTCTGCCCCTGACAGTGACACAGGTCTCTCTCTATAAAACATACATATGTATTGAAAAACACGCACTTTCAGAATCAGGGACATAGTTAGAAATGAATTATAACCAGCAGTACATATCTCCCATATTCTAGTTTTATATAAATGTGCATGTATATGTATATACATATATATGTGTGTGTATACATGTATATTATATGTTTATTTATATATACTTATAAGTACCATATTCCTGCAGTGTAAACCTAAGCACTGCACTTGAAATATATAGAGTATGTATAGAAGTTACCTATCATTCAGCAGTGATATATATAAGGGTGTCTTTGATTCATCTTAAATACCTCAGTTCAGCTGTGTTCTACAGGTTTTTTCTGCTGTATCCTAAATCCTTTTGCTGTTTTTAACCTTCCCCAACTTTAAAGCAAAATCCTACTTTTATTTTCTACATTCAGTGCTCCCAATCTGACAATTTACTTAATTTCAAATGAACAAAAGAATACATTTCAGTGAAAGTAAACCTTCCCATCTTTGGATTATTTACTGCTTAAACAGCAGCTAAATGAATTTCATGGGAAGCATTTCCCTTCACGATGCATTAACTTGTGAGCGGCTCAGATAGATATAGAGCTGAGAGCTCTCTGCAGGCTGCAGGCCACTGCTGCTTCAGTCAGGTCAGAGCTGTACACTTACCACTTAGTGGGTTTTCAGGCCTTGACATACCTTAGAAAAGACAACCCCTTTGTAGTTCTTGTCCCTAGAGAAAAGTTGTAAAGGGTGTTGAACTTGCTGCACACTGAGCAATGTTTAACACTAGGAAAAAAACCTGTTGTGAAGGAGCTTGCAGAGTGGTACTGTTGTGCTGGGGAGCTCTTCTGAAAGAGCAGAGCTGGATGAAAGGCCAGAATTAATCTGTGCAATACTGATTGTACAGCAATGGCAGCAAGGACTCCTGTTTTCTCTGTGTGTGAGCAGGTGTGTGAGTACATGCCAACCGGGTACAGGTTGGGCACGCGTGAGCTGTTTGCTGCATCCCACTTCCAGGAACAATTCCTGCCCTCTTTTCAGGGTAATTCTGACTTCAGGCACAGATATCTTTAAAGAACATTATAAAGTAAAATGTCTAGGTTTAAATTAATTTGTCTAGCTCAAGCTCAAATGCACCAAGCTTATCAAGTGTCTACTTGCAAATCTTCATTTAAGCTTAAATAGTCAATTTGCATTGCTATGTTGGTTTGCTATCAGGATTTCCTTGAAAATACAGTTAAAGAAGCAGATTCTCACCTTTAACAAGAATCAAAATACATGGATTTTTTTTTGAAAACTGCAAACGAATCCTGTCCAAGAATTAAAGATGGATTTCATGCCTAAAAAAAAAAAAAAAAAAAAAAAAGAGAGAGAAAGTACACCATGCTGACATGACCAACAACTAAATACTCAAGAAATATCAAGCTACTTATTCTATTTGTTTGGTTTGTTGTGCCTTTTTTTTTTCTATTTCAGCTCCTATTTTACAGTCTTTCCCAAGTAGGTGCTTGTTAAAACAGTCTTTCAGCAGGCTGTTTTCTCCTAAACCCCTCGAAGTGGTAGAATGGAGATGGCAGAAGGCGAATGATGACTTTAAAATGACTGACAACATCATTCCCTATTATTACTGCCTTGTAGACTGCCAAAGAACTAATGTACTTCAGACATCTAACGTAATTAATTCAGAACCACAAATCTGAATCACAAATCTACAGTATATGTGTGGATTCAGCAGGAAAAAAAATATGGTCTGGAGCAGAAAAATATCCTTTTGCATAGCTACCTCTAATTTTAAACAGGGTATAAATTAAACATTCTTTGATAATAATATGCAATGACAGCGTAATCATATGCTAACATTTAATCACCTTTTATATACAATATTACCCTG
>JADMLD010001550.1:2337500-2372500 GCA_017589585.1 Phylloscopus whistleri | reverse complement strand
ACTGCTAAGCCAGCTGTTACTTGCTATTTCCTTAGAAGTGAAAGAATTTTACATGGCCATACACAGAGCTGGCTTTGGCTTCTCCCTTTGCAAAGGTGTCTGTAGGGCTCTGATACCATTCTGTCTGTCTTGCTCAATGCACCTCCAGCACCAGAGGTTCTCAGCACGAAATAATAAAATAATTATATTGATAATGATATCATCATAATAACCACCACCACCACAACAAGAAAAGCTGTCATATAGTTTCTCCTTTTTAATGTGCAAAGTTTATATTTATTTTGTTGTGAAATATTGCATTCACACGGTGTGAAAGGGTAAAAAAATTGCCACACTCTTAAGAAACTTGCTGTAGAAGCTCCATTGCCTACTTCAAGTCTTTAACTCATGACAAGATTTTTTGCATGTGGCAACGAAAGTGTCCTGAACCATGTTAAAGTTTCCTGTGTAGGTAACTGCTTGGAAAGAAACGTCAAGAAGTAGATGCTGCCAGTTTATTTTAGCCATCAAGCCTTAGCTGTGCAGGGTCACTCTGAGCCTTTAAATAAACCTGCTCCTCTTCATCAGCTTGATAAGGAATTGGAGCTGAAACTTTAGGACTGCTTTTTGAAGTACACAATATCAGGTGTCTAAGTTAACCAGACTAGATGCCATCCCACAACATGAGGTCTATGTGCAGTAAAATAAGGTTTATAAATAACGTAGCCACAATGAGATCAGTGGGAAGGAATATTTATGAAACAAGGATTGTAGAATCAGATCCCAGTGACTTTTCCTAGTTTTGCCAAGAACAAAATAATAGTTACCTTTCTGAGTATGTATCAGAATCTTGCTTGGGTTTTTTTTGTGTGGGTTTTTGTTTTTTTTGTTTTTTTTTTTTTCTCTGAGCAACATTCAGTAGTTATTTTCCTATATATCTCAGCTATAAGCTTATATTCACAACCTACCACAAACTTCACACACTCACTGAATTTTGCTCTCTAGGACTGTAATTTATTCTTCTCCAGCAGGTTTTTTTTTTTTTTCCTATTACATTCTTACCCTCTCTTGTTGTTACCATCATTTTATTATGGCATAGATGCTCTATGGGCTTAAGATGAACCCAAACCTGTGGGAGGTAACTGGTACCTGATTTTCAATTGCAGCTGGGACAACAGCCAATGATACCCTGAGTACAGACACAGACTTGCTGGTCATGACTACAGAGGCAGATTGGGCTAAGCATGGGAAAGAATAGATGTGTGATGTAGGCAGTGCCAGAGAATTTATTCTTCCTTTGTTAAACTGGGATACTTCATTTAATGTGTATATATATAGGAGGAGAATATAGAGGAGATTCTGGCATTTTGATCCATTTTTAATAGTAAATTGCTTGGTGAAACAGGAGATTAGAGTGGGCTTCTCCAACTAAGACAAGATTAAAAAAAAAGAGTTATTCCCTAACTGATGAAATTTTTGTCCCCACAATGGATAACTATGGAATAACCCTTTTTTATAAGTGTTTGAAGATAAGAAAATGCTCTCAACTAAGTAGCTCTCAACTCTTACATCTTCTATAAAAGCTTGTGATTTGTCATAGACTCCCCCCACCCACACCTGTATTTGATCTGCTTTTATTCAAATTTTTACACTGCGTACAGAGGGGATTCTCCTTATGGATGCAGTCATTCAGCCATCTGGATCTCAATGGAGAATTTATGGCTGTGAAACTGCCAGCACTCAGCCATGCTGACAGTCAGGCTGTACTATTTAGAGGTATTAAGTATGAACTTGTGTACTAAGTTAGGGAAGTACTGTGGAAATACAAGTTATATGACTGTGAAAGCACATGCCCACTGAAAACACACAAAATATTTACACTTGTTCATATTTTATGGGATTTTGTTTGCACTGAAGTCTGAAGATTTTTAAAAATATATATATATTTTTTTCTTCTACTTCTTGAAAATACATTTAAGCAACCAGAATACGAAACACTGGAATTTCTTAGTGCGTAGTTCTAACAAAGGATGGGAGCGGGGAATGGATACAGTTTATTTGTAAATTAAATAAATACGTTTCTTCCATACCCTTGAGAGCTAGCTGATTTATCAGTTAATAAAATAATCATACACCACAGACTTGTGCTTCCAATTTATTTTAAAAAGAAATAACATTGCATTTTTGACATATATGAATACAAATGTAACACTAGAGGAAACTTTGTGAGTAACCCTGTATATATATCAGCAGCCCTGCATGAATAACCTTACTTGCTTTTTCTCTGCTATTTATGGGATGGATTCTGCATAAACACTTATTTCTTCAACAATTCCTAATTTATGTGTATGACCCAATAAACCTCAATGTGACTACTGGCTAGGAAAAAAATTATTTGTCTGAATAGACAATATGGAATGTTTATTTAACACAAGTGAAAAGGAATTTAGTTTTAAATCTGCAATTAGATTTCACTAGTATTTACACCTAATACCATAAAACTAAAATTAAATGCATTTATTAAAAAAACCTATGTCTGAATTGACTGCTTTTCTTGCTTAAAAATACTGATCCAGATATCAGAACAGCATAATTTGGACAAATCCAGTCTGTGTTAGACAGAAGTGCTAACATGCACCTCTCAGAAAAGGAAAGCCCATGTCTCCTAATAGATTTTATTTTTTTTAATTTTCGTTGAATTCCTCTTAAGTTTTGTGGCCAACAGAACAACAGAAAACCATGTAGGAAGATTCTAAATAGAAATAAGTGCATGGCAGAACTGGGGTGTTATGTGGCAAGCCAGCCCAGCAGTGACTGCATGGACACAATGAGCATGGATCAGAAATCCTTCGGTGAATATGGGGTTCATTCCTGCATGGGGTTCATTCCTGCAGCCCTTATATGAATATCTGAGAAGTTTCAGTGGGTCTGCTTGCATCAGTAAGGAGTAGTCCCTTGAGCAGACTGTGCCATTTCAGACCCTTGTTTTTTGTTTTTGATGTGAAGTTGAACTTTTTGGCATTCCCATCCCCACTCTTCCTGTATCCTGTTCTAATCTTCTTCTATTTTTTGGACATATGCCTCTCCCTCTCTGCTTTTTAAATTCCCTCTGCTCACTTCTGTATAACAGCCTCAATTCTACTTTGTTATTTTTGTTGCTTGCTTTGTCCTCCCTCCATCATTACTCCAGACACTTCTCTCCCTTTTGCTAGCCTGTTTGGCTCCTTGGGGACCCTTAACACTCCCCCACAACTGAGCAGATTCTCATTTTCAGTGATATTTTATAAACTCTAGGCTATATTCTCTTCTCTTGAGAGAAAATTAAAAATAAAGAAAAAAAATCCCACAAAACAAACAAAAAAAACCCCTTTCTTCAGAAACTCCTCTAGCTTAAACTCAAAAACTTCCAGTCAAATTCTCTTTTCAAAGGGACAGAGAAGATTGAGCCCTACGAGGATGCCAGGGCATACCACCCACTGAAGTTCACGGAGTCACAGGCAATTGCCAGAGACCCTTGGTCTCAACTGATCAATCCCTTCTGTGTGGTGGGAAAGCCACCTCTCCCACGCCAGCTGTGCTGCCCTCTGAGAGTAAATGCAAGTGTTGGTGTAAACTTTTTTCTCTGTTCAGCCAAACAAGGCTGAACTTGATGAGAATCTCATTACTGATTCAGCAGTGTCGTGGTTTTAGCCCAGCCAACAGCTCAGCCTCACGCACCCACTCCCCAGAGTGAGGTGGGAACTGGAAGGGTAAAAGTGAGAAAACTGACATAAAGACAGTTCAGTAGAGAATATGAAAGCCATGCATGTAAGAAAAAACAAAACAAGAACTTCATTCAGCACTTCCTATGGGCAGGCAGGTGTTCACCCTTCTCCAGGACAGCAGGGCTCCATCACATGTAACAGTGACTGGGGAAGTCAAACACCATCATTCGGAAAATCACCCCACATTTCCTTCTTCTTTCACCTTTATATACTGAGCATGATGCCATATGGTCTGGGATATCCCTTGGTCAGTTGGGGTCAGTTCTTGTGCACCTTCAGCCTCATTGCTGGGGTGGGGTGAGAGGCAGAAAAGGTCTTGATGGTAAGTCGCTCAGCTAAAGCTAAAACTTCCCTGTGTTGTCAATCCTGTGTTCAGCACAAATCCAAAACAGCCCCATAACAGCTGCTGTGAAGAAAATTCACTCTGTCCCAGCCCAGACAGACATAAGTAGGTGTTTGGACACCGGGTTTTTTGGAGAGGCAGACAAAGGTGTGAGGTGGAAGCTTATGCTTTCTCATGTACATCTGTCATCAGGAAATCACAATGTGTAATGCTGCTATTTCTCAGATTATATTCTGACAGTACTTTCTGCTAAAAATAGACATTAGTCTATTCTCCTTCAGATGAAGACAAACCTGTGGTGGGTGCCTCTTCTGAAAGTTGAAGACTTCTCTGCCTGTCCTACTTCCTATTTGACCATCATTTCTGTTGAAAACCTCCAACTGAGACTACTTAAACTGTCATTGCAGGGTGTAAATCTGGAGTTAACCCCACCACAGCGTTCACAGAGGTTAGTCAAGGACAGATCCTTCCCTCATCAATTCATGTGCTGAGGAGCACCTGGGGACCACCAATACAAGAGAGCACAGGCTCATGCCCAGTGAATACTGACGTCAGGGAGAAATGCCTGAGGCAGAAGGACAATAAATAAACAAAACGGAGAAAGAGAGTAAAGAATTAGACTGGAGAGGAGAAAAAAGGAAGGAGTCAGAAGCTGTGGGGTGATGATGGGTTACTCATTTTTATGCACTCCAAAGGAATAGGGAGGGAACAGGATGAAACATTCATATTTCACCCCATAAAATATTTCAGCTGAATAATTCTGTTGTGTTTAAACCTAGAATTTAATTATTTACTTTTTTTTTTTTTTGTCCAAATTTCATCTCAGTGTGTGACATTTAGAAATGTAAGGATATGTTGTCATAGCTGAGTTTTTAATTTTTAACAAATGCCCATTTGATAATCACCATTAAGATACTTTGACTTAGCAGTTGAACTGATTACTCCACACCTCAGATGTGCTGGAGGCATGAGGTGAAATGCACCCGAGGTGTGCATTAATCAACCTTGCCATGTAGTCTGTCCTGTCTCACTGCTTAATTAAATTCCAAACCAAATAGTTTTGGTGAGAAGGTTAGGAGGGACCACTTTTTCAAGTGGGTTTTGCATGAGCTGTCCACAGTGCATGGAAAAAAATATAAGATATATTTAGAACAATATTTTAATTTGCAATACTTGATTAGATGGAAAGAATGTAATGTTTAAAAAAAGAAAATGTGATTAAGAAGCTTAAGTGCACAGTATATTACATGAAAATTCTGATCATAAAGAAAGGTAATATCTACTCAAAATTATAATTTCTGTACTTTTGAAATCAACTCAGCAAGAATTATCTACCCATATCAAATTGTAGCACTTGTCAAAATCAACTGTAAAGCATCTCAAGTGCTCTTCTGAATCAACAAAACAGATGTATAGCGATGTGAGGTTGCACTGAAATGGAAATAAAAGTGAACTAGATGCCAGTCATTGCCCTTAATCTCTTGAACCCGGCACTTAACACAGAGGATACCACAGGTCTTTGGGACACTGTTTAGAAGGGGAAGAAATCAAGACTTGAATCTTAATAGCATATGCAAAAACACTCTATAAAATTATTTTCTTTCTGCTATAGTAGAATATCGTATGCTCAAAGAGTACCTTGCCTTGTTCATAAACATGAGGCAATGTTTGAAACAGCATCCTATTTCAGCTTTAGACAGGAAAAAACTGAAATATGTGAAACATAAAAAGGTGTTTAAATTTTTAAAATAGCAATTAAATATGCTTAGAGGTTCAAAAATCACCATCTCACTCCCTTCAATAAAATGTGCAATGATGTTTATGGGATAACACCTGCAGTGGAATGAATACAATGAATATAGCTTTAGTTAAGATTACAATATTGTTAGATTTTACAAGGGACTTAATAGATGACAAATGTCTACAAGCATTGGTCCTTAGAAAACAACAGCTCTAGTCCCATCACCTAGGATGTGTGTCTGGAGCGAGCTCCCCTGCAGATTTGTATAACCTGGTGTCCTTGGAATCATGATCAAAATGACTGTTTTTTCCTTGGCTTTGTGATGATGGTGCTTTCCAGGAGTGTGATGCACAAAGGCAAACTAAGGGGGGCACAGACAGTAAAATGAACAATTATTTTTTTTTACCTGTCCTGTAAACTGGTTGAGGCTCTGAATCTCAGGTAGCAGGATTTTTGTAGGCTCTTTTGTAGGTGCTGAAGGATTCTACTCTTTATCAACATTTTACTTGCTTCCCTGTTTCCAATCACATTTAGACTTGCAGAATTTTCAGTATATGATACAATGCTGAAAATTACTGACTTCACTGCTGTATGTAATGAAGCCATCATAGCATAAGTTATCCATAAAGTGGTCTGTGCTCACCAGCAGCATTATGGAGCTGGCATGCACAGATGACTGTTAAGCCCTCCTTAATCCATGCTGAGAGAAGGTCCAGTTGAACAGAAACTTCTCTCTGGGATGGACCAGGCAGCCCAAGCCCTGTGATGGATGTCTGGAAGATTAGACTCCTGGACTCACAGTGACATTCTTCTGTAACTCAGTCAAGACAAGACAAAAAAAAAAAAAATCCTCACAACAGTCATTGGTCTGGTTTGCTGCCAGGGCTCAGAGGTGAACATGCTCGGTTTTTCAGATGAAGATAGCAAGCAGCTACAAATATTTTAGACTAATTTTAATGTATCTTGACAAATTAATTCAGCCCTTTGTGGATTTCATCCATCATTTTCCTCCTTGTCTAGAGCATGCAGAAATAGCAGACTATCAATTCTAGCTCTTGAGACACAAGTAAGAGTGTTTGAGGCCTTTTGGCTTCAGCACATGTGAAAATTTGCAAAGCTTGTGAGCAACACTTCCCCTTCAGGTTATGTCCTGCAGACAAGATTGATTCATGCAAGAGAGGAGACAAAGTGGGATCTACTTTTAATTCATCTACAACCACTTTCATAGATTTTTTATACAGGATTATAAAACCAAAAGTGCAAGTCCTAGTGAAGAACAAAAAAACTGAGCACGAGGTCTCAGTTTCTAGTTTTCAGTTCTGTCCATTCACTTTCCAAGTGGTTTTTTTTTAACATTGTTAAGATTAAATACACCAAGAATTTCCCCAAATTTTCCAAATGTTCCAAAAGTGATTTTACTACATTTCAGAGGTCAACAGGCTATTATTAAACCAACAACAGAGAGATGAGAAAATTTAAGGCTTTGGACAATGTAAATATATATAAAACTCTTGTAGATACCTGCTCATTTCAGAATAAACCACCACCTGAGTAACCAGGAAAGGTAGGAGCTGAAAAGTTAATATGAAACACAAGCAGAACAAAATATTTCTGCTCACACTTAGGTTCAAAGTGGACCCAGTCATGGCATCATACAGGCCTGGGTTATCTGAAAGGCTGTTGCATCCTTCTCCTTCTGCTCAGTCTTGCATCCTTTCACCAGCAGTAGTAGCTAAGACAGAAAGCCTAACCTACTCCAGTTTTCCACTTTAAAGGGGTTTTGGTGAGGGTTTTTTGGCAGGAGCTACTGGTGCTTTGGTTTGCTTGGTTGGGTGGTGTTTGCTCGCTTGCTTGTTTGTGTTAAAAGGACGTTCTGGTTTTGTTTGACACAAAAGTCAAAAATCTGAGCTTTTTTTGCTGTTTTCTAACATTCCTGGAAGCACTGAGAACATAACAGCAGAGTGCTTCCTGTCAGCCTCTAAAGCCCCAAGAGAAATATTTCAAGAGGGCTACAGGGCTTTTAGAAGACGAAGATCTGAGCTGTGTCCCAGGGGCAGCTTTAGGCACCCCAGCATGCACAGTCCTCTCAGCACAGATGAGGTTTCACAGAGCAGATGGCCCAGCTGGTGCAGGCCACTTTGCAGCAGGACTCCAAGCACAGCCTGCTGCACAGAATATTTGCACAATATTTGCACCCTTGTCTGCACAAAGGACTGCTTCTTTCTCTCTCAGGCCCAGAGGAAGTCTCGATAAATGTGTAGCTGTACCATAGCTCACGCTTCTGTGCCAGTCCCTGTGCACAGAGATGGAAATGTGCCTCCAGCTTTCTCTGCTCTCCTCTGGAGGTGGCAGCAGGTCCCAGCTCCCCACCAGCTTATGCTCAGGCTGTGCAGGAGCTCTTCAGTGGTACAGCCAACTACTTTAAAGATACTTCCACAGTGAATACCAATTCTAAAGATACTTCCATAATAAATACTAATTCCACTAACTCTATAAGCTTTTGAGACAGTTTTCAGCACTATTTTGTTAATTTGGGCTGACATTCAGAGTTTCTTCTCTGCACTGCATATGATGATACTTTGGTAAAGGTATTATTTTTTTTACCTGGCCACGTTTCCTTTCCAAGCCAAACACATAACAGGAATAATTTGAACTTCCAACTTTTGCCTTACAAAACTGCTGTGGTTGTGAAAGGCAAAGTGACATTACAGCTCCTGTCTGGTTTGGATTTCTTGGCTTGTTTTTATTTTTGCTTTTTGGTTGTTTTTGTTTTTGTTTGTTTGTTTGTGGTTTGTGGTTTTTTTTGTTTTGGTTTGTTTTGTTGTTTTGTTTTTGGTTTTTTTTTTTGTTTGTTTGTTTTGTTTTGTTTGGGTTTTTTTTGTTTTTGTTTTGTTGTTTTTTTTTTATTTGGTGTGTATAATCTGCGAAATGTTGAGCAAAATTGCATTAGCTGCTGCACCACAGCACATATATTGTTGTTCCCAAAGGTTTACTTATAACGTTCACAGCATCATTTATTTTTTTCCTTTCCCCCCATTGTCATTTCTGTACAGATTTAATACAACAGAAACATGGCTTCCACTGGGAGCTACAGGTAGAGCAGTTACAAAGTTCTCTATAATTGGTGTCTGCCATGGCTGCTCACAGTAAGTTATGTAAATCACAGCAAGGACCCACAACCCCTAAAGGCATGAATATTTTTTTTTCATTCAGTGCAGAGGATAACTTCAGAATCTTAGTAATAGTCCCCTCCACATCAGGGATCTCCTTACCAGGAGAAGTCAAGGTCTAGAAACTGGCCATGTCAACTTTGCAATTTAAATCCTACTGTTAAAAATGGTTTGGTAGGTATTGAACAGTAAGTCAATGCATTGTAGGCAATATTAATTTTTAGGATGCATTTTCTCTTCATAGTCTCTGTAAATCCATCTGCTTCTGTTTATATTCACTGTAGTAATTCCATCAAATCACAGATTTGAATATTTATTTACTTTATCTAACAACTCTTTAATTTAAAATGAAATGAGGTGTTGTCAGGGTTTCATTCTGAAAATGGAGCAATAATTCCACCGATTTTCTAGTGATGTGTTTTAGTTAAAATCATGTCTTCAAAGTGATTAAATGTGAAGTTACTATTAAATCTGTTTCCTTTAAAATAGTACTTCAAGTGTGAGAATTTTTAGCCTAAATTCAATAAGTCAACTTCTGTCTTATAATTTTTTTATTTCTCCCACAAATCTTGGTCTTATGGGTCATATATACCAGTTTATGCACTATTTATTAGGTAGCTGAATGAATCCTTAAAACATAGTAATTGTCTACTTCTCTTATGGGGAAAAGGTTTCCTAAGCTAAAATCCTTGTTCACATTTCTAACTTAATTCAAGAACTTCTTGATGCCTTTTGGCAAAGCACAAGGGGCAAAAAAACCCCAAAAGAACCAAAACCCCCCTAAAATAACAACAAAGAAAAAAGGAGAAATATTTTTAAAAGACAGTTGAATCTGATTGTTCTTCTACCCTTACCAGCAAGAATTCTGAAAAAGAAAAAATCTCTTATAGGCTTGATTGTACAGATAGCCCCCTCAGATTGAATCTTAATCTTGTCTAGTAACAATTCTTATTCTACCTCCAACCCTTTTAATCTATTTGTTCAGAAAAGCTAAGATCAGCATATGTAGGTGGTTTTCACCAAGCACGTGCTTTTCTTTATATTTTTAAACATAAGAAGCAAATGCATACTATACACATACAATATAGTATTGCTGGTACCTATGGGCACATACATACACAGTCATGTCCAGAAATGCACACAGAGGCTCTGGAAGAAAACCAGGTGTTTCTCAACCACATAATGTTGGTGAGTGTCTTGGGTTATGGAACCAAAAATGTGTATTTTATTTCATCTGTTGAAAAGCAGTTAGGGAGATATTTTTTCTTTATCTCTTGTAACTCTGGGGGGAATGAAGCAGATGCCTTCTGATAATGGGCCAACTGTTAAAACCAGGTGGGGCAGTGTTTCTTATCTCTTTCACCACCTGTTCTCCCTCCAGGGGGATATCTTCTGCTAATGGGCCATTAAGGCTCACTAAGGGCATGACACATTCCATCATCCCATTGTGAGATGCTCCACCCAGGGGAGGGGAGCCAACCATTCCTACCTAGATAAAAACTGAGATGCAGGAACACAAGGGTTTCTAGGATTGTTGTTTGCTTGTTTGTGTGGTTTTTTCTACGTTTGTATTGTTAATATTCCTAGTAAAGAGCTGTTATTCCTATTCCCAAATCTTTGCCTGAAAGCCCTTAATTGCAAAATTATAATTTGGAGGGGGTGAGGGGTTTACATTCTCCATTCTAAGGGAAACTCCAGCTTTCCCTGGCAGTTTGTCTTTCCAAACCAAGGCAGTGAGGCAGTGTACCTTAAACCTGCTTTGCAATGTGCCTTTTTTTCTTTGGACTCCAACACCTGCTCTGTGTCACTTGTTGGTGCATGCAGCATCACAAAGCCTACAAGGACATGGTTTGAAGCACCCTGGAGTGGGGCTGCCATTGGCTCACCATGCCTCTCAAGTCTTCAAGGAAGCAGGATTGCAGTAGATGAACAGAATTCCAGGAGGACCCTGGTGAGGAGATGAAGGTGGCTTAAAGCCTCTTCTTCCAAATACCTTGGGGCTTTGCACAGCATAATTCCAAGGGTACAGAAGAGTACCAGCCACTAATGCAGCCCAGGCTTAGAAAATTATTTTTCCATCAACTACAAAGGGCACCTACTCATCCCTGTTTTTCATCTCTCTACCAGTTAGACAACTCAAAGAAATGGAAGGGGCTGGTACAACTATCTAGGACTAATTCAGTGCTTCAGTGGTTCATATGTCTCTGTTCTCTGTCATCTCAAAGGTAAGTAATAATCATCCATGTGTCATGCACAGCTAAGTTACTGTGGGTACTGGCGGAAACAGCATGCAATTGAAAATTTTGCCCAGCCCTAGTCAATGAACTATGTCTTCAGGTAGCAGATAGCTGTGTCTGGTAGAGACAGGCAGCTGTGGAAACCCCCTTCCTCTATGAAACCTATTACATACTTTACAGATTATTTATTTATTTATTTCTTATGTAAGTTTACTCTTACATAAAATGATGCAAATAAACTGATTTTTACTTGAAAAATGTTCTCTGGAAAGGTCAGCAAAATACCCTAATGTATGTGTGCAGCTCCTGATCTTCATAGATTTCCAGTGTTGCAAAATTTTACAATTAATTTGTTTACTATTGATAAAACTTATTTAAGGCTCCTGCAGTCTCTCAAATGGCTTTAAAAATACAGAAACTATGATTATTTTACTTTGGTTATCCAAAATTGATAAATTTCTAATACATAATAATACATAAATACATAAATTTCTAAAAATTAATAATTTCTAATACAACTCCTACTCTTGTTTGAGGGCTCTAATCTTAAAAATTGAGGGCCTGGAACACTTATTGACTCCTGCAGTATGAACCCCAAGGCAAAGTAAAGAGTACCTGATTTTCCAAGTGATTCAAGCCTCCTAATTGCAGGTTATGTTTTGAGTAGTTAGGAGTCCAAAAGGCTTTCTGTGGGCTGAAGTAGTATTTGTCTGGAAAAAATATTGAGGAATGAGCATAAAAAGAAATAAGCATTATAAAAATTTTGCATCACTTGGTAATTTCAGATGAGTTATGAAAAGGAACACTCCCACATGAAGGATCACGTAAAGTTAAAACTAAAATAAAACTAGAATGGGTTTGCTTGTGGATTGGGGTTCTGCAACCTTCCCCCCTCCAAACTCTGTATGCTTGATTTCAGTTACTGGAACTGTGTTTTCTACCTTCTTTTTATGGCCTTTTTTATAAAAGGTAGCTGGTACTCACAAAAAATTTTGGGACCGTTCAAAACTTTTCACAGTTAATTAGTAATGCATGTAGCAAAACACCCGCCCTACCTCTGGGCCTTTGGGGTTGCCCTGGTTCACTTGTAACTGATTTATTTTTTAAGGTTGTCTGGCACACCTCCACTCCAGCTGCTTCCAAGAAATTTCAGCTCAGCGTCAGCTGGGAAAGATCAACTTCACATGCTGACATACAGAGGCAGCCTTAGGAATACTGGGGCCTCTGGTGGGAGGCGTCAGTGGGAATCCTTGCTCTTTTTGCTGATCCAGGGATATAGTATCTGCCACCATACACGACTTTTTTAGCATTTTCTTTGAAAGAACACTCACCTGATTATTGCACCGTGTTTTTCCTCAATGAGACCCAGAAATGTTATCTTTACCAGATTTGTGGCTCATTGCACAGATCTGAATGGTGGATGTCTTTTGCAGGCACGCAAACCCTTTGTTAATAGCTGCTGAGATGCCAAAACAAACATGCTATTTTATAGTCTGGTTAAATTCTACAGAATACAAAAGAGGATAAAGAATGATTCTGATATTTTTCCCTATGTCTGAGTAAAGGCTTACTCTGCAAGTATACAGTTGAAACTGATGGTCACAAATCCTACCCCTCTTCCTAAAGATACATGGCTTTACGTTTTTGGTGATTATTTTTATTCAGAGCTTCCCTGCCCCAAAAAATTTCTACCATGTTCCCTCCTTCATTTTTGTTCCTCTTAGACTGCAGATTAATTTTGTCCCTAGCCCTCTTCCCTAGGTTTCCATTTGGTTACCTTCTATAATTTCCAAGGGTATCTGAATCTTGGGCATCTAAACCAAAAGCATCTTATCATTGATGCAAAACACAATTTTAAAAATATTATATCTAATTGAGTCCAATAATAAACAAAGAAAGCATCTCTAATTGTAATGTACGGCACCTGATTCCACTTAAATTTAAAGTACACAAAGCCACTCACTCTAAGATATAGGCTGGCAGTGAATTCTACCTCTGGGTAGACACCTTTCCCAATTTGTGTAGTGAGCTGAATGAAGGATTGTCATCCATTGGTCATGGTTTGATCCAAATGTAAGAGGATCTAACAGGAAATTCTCTGGTTGTTTTCCTTTCCAAACTTCAACAACATTTCTCTGCATATAAGTAGTTTCAGAACAGCAATAAAAACCTTAATTTTTTTCAGAAGTGGAGGCAATAATAATATAAAGCAGAATGACAATTTTAGCACAATGAAGAAAACTGGATGTTGATGGAACAACAGACCTTTGATTAAAAAAATATGCTTGGTTTGTTTGGTTTTTTCTGCAGCTAGATAAGCTGAACAAGATCGTCTCAATTTAGCTTTGCAAGATTATTTATTTTAAAGCTGTATCATATTTTTGCCTCTGTTCAGATACTTATAGCAAGAGAACACTTCCAACCTGCACAGACACAGAGACTGTATTTTGTTAGGATAACAGGCTTGGTATGTTCCATTCAGCTTAGCACCATTAAGTTTCTAGGTCTAGCATTTGCTGTCTGCCACCAGGATTAATATCTTAGTATTTTCTTCCTAGTCTATGGTTACATTTCAAGAATTAAATGATCATTCAGAAAGTTGGTTTCAGTTTATGAGCTGTTAAACCTAAAAGAGATACAGTACGTCAAAATGAAAAGAAAGAGTTGAAGTGATAATCATTAATGTTGACTTTGTCCTTAGAGTCTTTATCACTCCACACAAAATGTGCACCCATTCCTGTTACAATAATTTCACTCATATTTAAAAAAGATTATTTTTATGGGGGACCCAGAGGATATCTTTGTATTGTTTTGTCTTTTGGGAGAAGATGCACTGAGAAGTCTGGAGACAGAAATTTTGAATTTGCACCCCTGGGATGTCTGACACTGAGAGATGAAGTGAAATTCTCCCCACATTACTCCATTAGCAGACTTCAGGTTGGATTTGGAGTCTGAGTGACAGTTCAGCTGTTGTGCCTTTTTAATTTTTTTCCTCCATTATTAAGGATCCTCATGGAAGGAGACTCCTTTGATAGGATTAAATGAAATCAACTGGTTTGGCTATGGGATCCTGGCAGAAACCAGTACCTGCCTCCACACTCATAAAGAAACATCTGATGAGGATTGAAATTCCCAAGCAGCTTAAGGCTTCGCTGAACTAGCTCTTTCCCAAACCTGACTTTTGCTTTGTAAAAATGATTCCATACCCAAGAATGTTATGTAAGGACTGAATTTGTAATTATGAGCTTTTCTATGTATGTTCAGAAAAGCTCAAATCCACATTTATTCTTTCTAAATTATAAAAAATGTGGTAATAATTGTCTGATGGTAATAGGTGTCACTAGCAGCATTGCCTCTTATTGTGCTGTCTCTCCCCTGCTGCTTATATTAAATGTATTTTTTTTTATTTTTCTATAATTTTAACTTTTATTCACCTAGTATTTGGCATTCAAGCCCAAAGTTCAGGCAAATATAACAATCATTTGAGAAATACTCACCAGACAAGTATTCATGCACTCTTGTATCACCTGACATATGGTGAACAAGCTGATGAATGACTCAGGATTTAAATGGTAATTACCATTCATCATTATAATAGACTTGCTAATTCATAAATTCTTGGTAAGCCAATTTTCTATAAAAAGGTTAATAATAAGAGTGGAAAAGAAGGAAAAAATAGCCCTAGTGTGATAAAAAATGTAAAAGCTAGAATATCTTCACTGCCACACATCCCTTCTAATGATTGAGTAATTTTGCACCAAAATGCTTGCTTATTGACACAATACTACTTGCATTACTAGGGCTCTGATGGAAACAGGGAAAGACAGAAAAATCCAATGAAACTGCTAAAGACAGAGGCTGAGGTGTGTCAGACAAAGACAAGGGAACTAAGGCACTCACACATGGCAAAGGCAGGCAGGATCCCACCCACGTTTCCTAGTTTTATAGTACTTGGTGACAGTGTCGCATTCTCAGAGCTGCTCACAACATGCACGTTAGAGAAAACTGCATGGAAATGTTCCTGGTACTCCTAAGTGAAGCTTTGAGAAATGCATCTAAAGTCATCTCACTGCCATTAGCCTCACTGAGTGTTCTATAAGTTCCTCTGAGCAAAAGGACGTTTAGTTGTCTCTGCTTTGGACAAAACAAAACAAAAAAGCAAAAACATGAAAAAAAGATTTGCAAATTTTTTGATCTTTTTCTGGAAAAACACTGTGAATGTAATTCACAAACCCTGTGGAAAACAGCCATGTAGACTGGAAAGAACACACACAGGCAGCACTGAAATTCTATATATCTGGTACTCAATATAGCACTTCTTTGCACATTAGATAATGGACCTAAATGTACACAAGTGCAAATGCTTCTTCCACCTCTAATCCTCATGTCACCACATCTTTTTATCATAAGAGGCCAATATTGGAAAGCCTTTCTAGCCTCACCAAGGCGTGTTGTTTCTCTGTCCATCTACATCTTCCTGCTCCTCCTTTGGGTACCACAGAGGTGAAAGCTACCCTAAATTACACAGTGGATGTACTTTTTCCTTCAGATGCAAAACTAGGGAGGCTGGTAATGTGAAAGAGATGCATGTGTTTGCAAGGAACTGAGGGACAAGAGGAATTGAAGATAAAAGAAGTGATGCATGGAACCTCTGTGCCCTCCCCCCACTCCACTGCTGTGGTTGTGCAGGGCACAAGTTCAAGAGAATGAAGTAGTCAAGTTAAAAGTTGAGGTTTTGATCATTTTAGCCTTCATTTGGAACCATGCAGGGAAACTTGCCCTTTCAATCTGTTGCACATTAGGTATCAGGGTGATTGGACAGATGTTGGGTATTCAGGAATAAAGGATTTGTATGGGAAAAAAAAAATCAACCCAAAGCTATTGTGCACTATGTAACACCATACTGGGATTATGAAAAATAGTAAAATTTACTACAATATGCTGTATGTTCAGGCAAGTTTATAATGCAGTTAATCTTACTGACTGCTTTCCTGCAAAACAAAGTCTTGTAGCAACAGAATATGAAATGCCTGCCAAGCTAGGCTCTGTTCTGTATGCATTTTCCCTTTCTGTCTTTGTCTCTCTTGCTCACATACAGTATAAAATCTCAGAACTGATGTAAATTTAGAAATGGACATTAAAACCCAGCCTGTACCTCAAATTCATGGGACTTTTTTGAAACAAACAAACGTTTAAAATATATTTAGAGCTCCAGATTTTGGACCAGCTCCTTAAATATAGAAACAAGGATGTAAAGCATTAAAATGTGCTATGTGTGAGGACTGGATTTCAGAGTGTGTTAGTACTTGAAACTTTGGATAATTTGCAGAAACTCTTTTCAGTTGCACCGGTTATAAAAATTAGGCAGTGTGGAGATTATAAAAGACACAATAAGAGGGTATCTATGTCATTTTTCTTTTTGTTTACTAGACAGTATATAATAGTAACTGCTTATAAAGCAAAAACAGAAAGCATACCATATAACTTTAAAACAAAAGAAAAAATACAGAAATAGGACAATTAAGATATTCTAAAGAGCAAAGATTCAGGTCTAACATTATAAAGCAACTACTTTTCAAGCAATGTTATTAAGCTAAATACAAAGTTTCAGAATAGTGCATGTCTGCTATATTGCAGAAATGATCAAATTCATTTAAAGTGGTAATAAAAAAATTTTATCTCTGGTTTTCAGGAAGAGAATATATCAAGCTCTTATATATTTGCATGACTTTTGTTCTAGTTTTCATTTCTGCTAAGCCAAAAGCTTGAAACATATATTATGCAATTTTTAACAAGTATCACTACATTTTTTGTTTTCCTAGGGATACAAAGCATAAAAAAAGTCAGCTTTTGGGTCAGCTGCAATGGGAAGTTAAATTGGAATAAAGTGAATCAAAATGCTTATGCTCAGCCAACTGCATAATCAAAGGATAAAGACTCCACTGAACAATTTAGTACCTGACTTTTCTAACTAACCTTTTTGTCATAAATCAAAATATTTCATTTTATTGTTGAAAGTTAGTCTTAGCATTGGGGTAAAGAGAAAGGAAGAGAGCAGCACAGGTGCCATGGGCACTATATACTATATACATCCAGAGAATCCTGTGACATCACAATAAACACAACAATAAAACTCTAGTGGATTGGCAAGTCACTGAGATGACAGGAAGGTATTTTTGCATCATACTTATTTCACTTAATTTTTGTATGAAAAATATAATTTTTGATTTCTAGGAAGAGTACATTGTCCTCTTGATATTTTGGAAAACTCAGTTTATTGAAGATTTTCTATCACTGAATAAGAGCTTACATCACTATTTCAGGGTTGAGCTGCTATAGCTGAACAGTGGATTATAGAAATGATGCATTGACATTAGTACAGAGGCCAACAAGGTTGCCATTAGATGCTTGAAAATCTCCTTTAAAGTGACTCATTTGCTCACTTTACTGTTTTCAGGGTTAAGTTCTAGAATTGGCCAAATATTTTCCAGAGGTTGAATGCTTGAAACCCTCATGAATTTACTGCTAAACATAAGCTGTTGAATTTGATGGAAGATGAATGTAAACATTTGGCATCAGTGTCTGTGTTGCTCCTATGGAAATTTTGAGTTGTTGTGTGAAGTTGTGTGATCTTAGGAATATTTGAGGGTTTATATCACAGCTTTTCCTATGCTTTCACTGTAGGATTGTATATTGCTTTTTGATGTCTGGGTTTTTTTCTCTTTAATAGATGTATATTTTTTTTTTGTAGTAAGATCTTCTACTTACTGATATTTTGGAAGGAGAGATTATCATGAGTATTTCTATCTGTGGAAATAGTTCTTTTTTGCTCCACAGAGGATGAATCAGTGTTTTGCCCTTTTGCATGACCTTCAGAAAACATCATATTTATGCCACTGTATAAATCTGTAATTATTATTCTAGAGTGTGTGCAGTCCTGCCCCAAAAAGGCTAAAATAGGACAAGAATAGTTGCATAAAAGGTAATGATGGTGACCATAGGTATGGAACAATTTCATGTAGCAGAGGCAGGCCAGAGAAGAAGAGTTGCAGAGGAGGAGGGTACTCCATGTCACAAATGGCATGGTGAAAGCTAATGCAGAGCAACTGATGACCATGAACTGTATGACAAGAATTGAAGAAGTCAAGTGGAAATTTAAAAGACCACAAGAAATATTCTCTTATTCAATGAATGGTTGAAATTCTTGAAATGAATGGCCATGAAATATGTTAACCATAGTGGTGTACCTACTGTCTTCTGCTCAGAAAATCCCCCATGAGCTGCAAAACAAGGAAAAGTTTCCAAAACCATTTTCACTATATCCATGTCTCTTTAATATTTACAATTATTCATTGACACCATAATATAGCCTTGGAAAAACTCCTTATATGGTATGAGCTAAACACCATAGGTGATTTTGGTAGTTTCTCCTAATTTTAGTCCAAACAGTTGGTCACTGGTATTCTTAACTGGTTTCTTTTTTACTGGCAGAACCTTCTGGATCCTTAAAGTGTCATGGGGACAAGTGAAAGAGCCATGTGGAATATGCTTGGGCAACACAAGCATACGGTCTAATGCCAGCAGCATAACACAATATTGGTGTTCCTCCTGATGCTTGTCTTTTATTAAGATGTGGCTGTTTAATGCTGAAACGTACATTTCTTGGAGAACTACCATGAAACTTTCCAAAAACTGCCAGCCCCACACCTTGGTGAATTGGCTTTCAAATTATTTTTGGCTTTAAGATTTTTGAGTTAAGCATGCACCTTTTATTTTAAAAAGGAGCACAGTGCAGACCCAAAGTCTCTGGCTGCAAATAAGCAACCATTTGCAGGCACACCTTGATTATTTCTGAGATAGAAGGCTTCCGGTGGGGTTTTCTTCTTGCTCAAGGTCAGATAACTTTCACAGTACTCATACCATCTGCAAGATTTACTATCAGTTGTAAAAGTAGCTGTGAAATATAGTTTTATTCTTGACATCTGGAAGAGAGCTTGGTGTTGTAACTGGTCTATAAATTATAAAGGTAAATATACATGCATGAATACTTTGAGGTGTAATGCATGTACTAAACACACAGTATATGTACCATCAAGTATTTCAGAAATATCTAATATGTTCTGAAATATAATTTCTGCTTTTTCCCCTCACCCCATAAACTGAGGAGATGTCTCTGGAGTCATGTCTGCACTCAGGGTTTACTCATGTGCTGCCAAATCATCTGCATGAGGAAACACAAAGGCATCCATAGCATGAGCCACCTACTCCGTGGATCTATAGCCATAGGCAATAGTATTTGTGGCTGGTCTGCCCTTCCCTCCATGCCCCTTTTCTTTACTCCCATGCAGATTTGTGAGGAAGCCAGGCTTCTTCAGATTATTTAGACATGAGTTAAGAATTTAAAGCCAGCATGGAAAAGGGTAGAGGGAACAAACCATGCTGAGCAAAAGGTTGACCAAGATTAATTTTCTCACGGACTAGTGGGGAAATGGCCAAGCTAGCCACAGGTGTGCATGTAGTTCATGATAGGGGTATGAACCCTCAACTGACAGCTGTTTTCTCTTTTTCTTCTCAGCACCACAGGTTAGATGCAAATGAAGATTAAAACAAAACAAAACAAAACAAACAACATTTTAGAGACATGATTATCTTGGAAGATTTTGGATGTCAGTTTGGTTAGAAAATTATATGCCAATGAAACTACTTTAATACAGAAATGTTCTTACTACATTTTTTCTCTTTCTGTGATGATCTTAAGTATGCAATGGTTATTCCCTTGGGATATGAGTCTGTAAGTATATTACTGTAAGTATATTACAGGGTTTGGTTGACAAAAATGCTTCAGCAAATATTTCAACTTGTTCTTGCACTCTTCATCTTGGCTTTGAACATTGAGTTCATAGTCCACATTGCATGATCAGTCTTGTGCTTAATTTATTCACAGGTAAAAAGAAATTTCAATGCAATCAGAGGATACAATCACAGAAGCAGTTCTTTGCAGAGTAGCTATTCCAGCACATACCTGCATAGACACCTGATCCTATCTGGTTACATATTCATGTAGATCTCAGGGCGCTATATGCAGAGTCATGTTCTGTGAGGGCACTGTCATAGTTTGGAGCATTCAGCCTCATTCTCAGGTGCTGATTGTGCTGAGTGTCCATTCCTGAAAAATGCAGTTGCTATGTTCTCCCCCTGAAAAAGGCCCTTTATGCTTCTAATAACATGGTAAATCTGAAGAGAAGAGGACCTCCTAGCTCTTCAGAGAACATACACTGCATAAAGCTCTATTTATATGTTCTTCAAAGAACCTATTTGTGCCAAATTCTCCAGCTCTTCCTCAGGTGATTAGTTGTGTTTGACTCTCATGACAGCTAGGGAGTCAAAACTCATATTCTGTCTCACTAAGCCAGTTTCACTCCATCTCATTAAGCTCAAGAGCTTATCTCTGTTCTCTTGGAACATAAAGAAATGTACCTAGTGCTACACAGTGCTTTGATTTGTGAAGCCTGTCCAAACAGCCATTCCAACACAGGAAGTGTCTGATAATAATACAGAATTTGAAAATCAGCCTGTATACTATATAATTTAATTCAGAATATCTGGTAATCAGAGCAGGTGATGGTAATTAGGAGACACGGCTCCAGTGAAGACTGAGCTCTGAGGGTGGTGTATGTGATTGTCTGGGTTGCTTTAGATGTTGCTGCAGTTATGTTGCACTACAGTGAATCACAGAATGACAGAATATCTGGAATCGACCCTCAAGGATCACAGAGTCTAGCTCCTGGCCCTGCACAGGACAACCCTAAGAATCCCACCATGTATCTGAGAGTGTTGTCCAAAGACTTGAACTCTGTCAGGCTTAGTGGTGTGACCAGTTCCCTGGAGTGACAGTTCCAGTGCCCAAACAGCCTCCGGGAGAAGAACATTTTCTTAATATCCAACCTAAACCTCCTCTGAAACAGTTTCATGTCCTTTCCTTGAGTTCTGTCACTGGTCACTGGAGAGAACAAATCAGTGCCTGCCTGTCTCTTTTCCCTTGTGAGGAAGCTGTAGATTCAGTCCTCAGTCTCCTCCAGGCTGAACAAACCAAGTGACCTCAGCCGCTCCTCATATCCACCCCCTCCACACCATCTTCAAGAACAGTTATCAGTTATGTTCTCCTCTTTTTTTTTTTTTCCTCCTTTTTATGAACTACAAGCCTTCTCACAAAAAGGTGTGCAGAACCATCAACAACACTGTTAAATCTTCACTAGCAGAGGTATTGAAAATAATTTTTCAAAATTCTGGAAAAAAATAAACATAATCTAATAATACTTCTCCATTTTCTTCAGCCTTGTTCCCAAGCATTTCCAAACACTTTGCAGACATGACTTCAGTGTCAGCATATCCCTAGTTAATCATCTCAAAAAAGGGGAACAAAGGGTTGAGCAAGAATATTAGAAGCACTCATGCCTGTAACATAAAGGAATGAGAGTTCCAAAACTCACTACCTTTGAAGATAAGCCTGTTCTTAGGTGATATGACTAACATCATCAAGGCCAGTTAAGTATATAAGCACGTGTTTAAATTTAAGCCTTGAGTAGCTTGAATAGACTAAGTTCTCAAGGTACTAGAGTATTTAAATCTAGCTCCTGTTGGAGGCAAGGCAGCTCAGCTGGCCTCCTGCTGTTGTCTGCAGCATGATAAAGCCCAGTGCCTCAAGATAAACACAGCCTCAGACATCTGCTCCTGCATTAGCTGGACTAAGCTGTTTACTAGCTAGGACAGCTCATTTGCAGTAGGCAACACCATAATTGATCCATGGCCAGATAACACTACAACTTCTGTAAAGGACTCAGAATTAGTCACATAGATGTCAGCAACTTAAACAAGCATCTGAAAGATCAAAACAGCATGACAGTCCTGATCCACAGGCTATTTCAGTCACTTGTTCCAAACCCATGCGCAGAAAACTCAGAGTTTATATGGAAAGAGAGAAGAATGAAGGCAAGTTTTTTCACGTTTCTCCAGAGCTTCACAAAGTTAATTGTGCCTCCTCTTCCCCTTCTGAGAGCAGTAAACAAAGCTAGCTCGTGGAGATGTATTAGAACTGAGCAAAGCTTCTTCTGGATCCCATCAACATAAAATATACAGAAATCCCTGAAGTCTGCAAAGTTATTTCAGAGACTGGAAATAATCTTCCTGTGATGGTGCAGGTATAGGAATAAAATGTTCTGTGTATATTTTACAGAGCTGTATATTTTGAGAGAAATTTGAGATCACCCACAAAGGTGATCTCTTATGAGGTAGGGCTGAATGATTTTACTTAAAATTAATAAATAAGAAATGAAAGAGCAGCTTGTTTCTCTAAAATCCAAGCTGTAAAATATATTTGTTTAGATTTTTTTTTTAGTTTTGTTTATTGGTCTTTTGGTATTTTATGTTCTTAGATGACTACAAGGATTTAAACAGAATTTCTAGTTTTGGTTCAATAAGATTTGAAAAAAGAGCTTTAGTAATCACAGTGCCAATTCAAACTTACTTCCTGCTAAAGAGCCTGCCCAAGGAATGCTTAGTTTTCTGGTTCAAATTCTTCATTAAAAAGTAAAAGTTTAAATTGGCAGGAAAACTGCTGTTTAAGCTGCTAGTATACCAGCATCAGAGAAAGCTGAGTTTTAGCTGTTGGTGCTCTTCCAGGTACTGTATAAGCAAGATAAAGAGAGAAATAAAGAAACAAATGATGGGATAAGATAATTTTTATTTAGCCTGTGATACTCTAATGGATTTAACGTTAAGAAATAAAAGTTTATGAAGTACCTCTCGAGGTCATAAGCAATGGACTTTCAAAATCTGTTGATTTGCGCCAGCCAGGAGGTCTGAAAAATGGTAACATATAACATATAACTGCAGTCTTGTTTGGTCAAATGATTGGCATATGTTTCTCAAGTAATATCCTTATAACTTTAAGCTCTGCTTATGAGTAATAGGTCTTTTTGCTCATGAGTGAAATAATTACGCACAGTATTACACCACTTAGTTTTCTTAAAAGTTATAGCATCAGGGGCCTGGTGTTGTAGTTTGGCATTTCAACTGTAAGAACTTAGTTTTCACATTTAATGTCTCAGCCACTTTGGATCCTAGCCACCTAAAACTTGGCAGGCAAGTTTGTCTGCCCAGATGATTTTTTTAATAGTTTAAGATTAGTAAATCCTTTTCTGTACAATAGCCAAAAAAATTTGTTTGGAGCTAGTTATATAGTATTGCTTTTACCAGCTGAAATTACAGAATTATTCTGTTAAAAAACAAAAAGGGACCATCTGCTACTTGTCACCAATTTTTGTAGACTGATGCACTTAGGGTTTTTAAGAAAAAAACCCCAAACCAACAAAAATCCCATCCCATAGACAAACAATGAAAATTAAATATTGGACCTTGAGACAAGTAAATTCTCCAGCAGACTTTACCAGTTACATTTTACCTAGGCAACCAGAGTTGCCAAGAGAAAACACTAGAATTTTAAAAACAGCTTTCTGCTCTTGCACCACAGCGTGTCAGTCTTGCTTTTTGCTGTGCCTTACACACGTCACCTGTGGGGAGAGACAACCATTCCCACCAAACTGGTGTGGCCAGTGTGCCACCAGCAACCATCAAATCTTCTCACAAGCCACTGTGCACTATTATCATCCATCTTTTATAGAACCTTTTTAAGTTATCTGGCTCTGGGGACCTAATATGTTGACTTCATGGTCCAGCACTACACTTCAGACCAGAACTTGGGAGTCAAGAAGATCAAATTTCCTGTGGGCCTCAAGATGTTGATATAAAAGATTGTCTCTAATGTCAGCTGTTCCTTTGCCTGAATAGTCAAAATGGGCCAATCTGAAATGTTCTAGACTATCACCAATCTCTGGAGTGTCTGATAGTTTCATTTGAGTTAAAAAGCAAAAAAAAAAAAAAAAAAAAAAAAAAAAAAAAAAAAAAGCACCTTCTTCTTTGTTCTTCAGCAGGCAAATCATGCAGATTTAGAACATAGGCATTTTTAATAGACTGGATTAAGAGGAGGATCCTAATCCAACTGAAGCTTATAATAGCAGTTACAGTCGGAGAAATGCACATCACTGATCCTTTAATTCACTGTTTGAACTGAAAAAATTAGATAGTATGCATTACTTTGATCCAAAACTGAAATAATATAAGTTTCAATGGCTTCCGCAGGTTTAAAAAAAAAATCTAAGCCACAAAATATTCAGTTTTGCTTAGAGAATTTTTTAAGATCTCTTTTCTAAAAGAAACTATATTTAAATTTGGAATGTTGCTTCAAGTTAAATAAATCAAACCACTCTAATTAGAACATATCTAAGTGAATGTTTTGACTGTAAAAAAGTATTTTTCCTCTCTGATCAAACAGTAAAAATACACTTCACAAGTTCTTTTCATTAACTCATATCTACATTTTTTCATTATCATAATTTAAAACAAACAAAAATTTATTCCTTCTTTCATTGATTCTAAGGCTTTTCCACAGATTTCATGGTCAGGCAAAAACAGAGAGCATCTTTTTAGAGTCCATTATGCTGCTAATTCATTGTCCCATGTGTACAACTATGTTCTCCCCTCCCACCGGTTCATATTATCTAAAAATGTATGCCCATTTCTGCTTTCTTCCTTTAACCGTGTTTTATTTTGAGATGTATGTGACATAAAGAACTATACTAAGCATCATATTTCTTGTTATTTTGGAAAAAAAAAGATTGTCATCAGGCAAACACAGCCTTATGTGCTTTCACCATGTTGCCGTGTTGTTTTTGCAGCTTTCCATATGAACAGAATTCCAGCCAATTCTGAAGTCTGACACTCGAGACAGCATTACTGCAGTAATATTAATGTCATCATCTCCTTCCATGTGCAAAATATCTAAGCAATGTATTTAGTAACTGCCTTGCAGACTGCAGTGTTAGAGTCCCTCTTACTCTCCTATCTTGAATGTAAAAGCCTTCTATTAGGAAAAGAAGATCCCAACTGGAATGAGATTATAATGCAATCATCTGGTTCAGAGCATTATGCCATGATTTTAGCAGCATGCTAGAAACTCCCTCTGCTCCCGGGCTTAATGAAATTTGAACTTATTATATGGTTCAGCACAGTTTTTGGAAGACAACCAATAAGTATGGGAGGCTTGCAGTTGAAACAAGGGGCTTGTTTGCCAGGATTTGACTCTCTCGAGGAAAGCTAGCTGCAGGGCCAGATCTTTTCCTTGGATACAGAACAGCTCTGCACACAGCAGTATTTACTGGTGATGGCAGCCTGTGACAGAGCTATATCTTTCCAGAGTACTCTAACTAGAGGATACCCAGTAATGACTGTAGCTGTATACCCACTCAAAGGTGCTTTGCCACTACATAATGCAGGATTCAAGAAGGGGTGTTTGACAGCTGCAGTGCATTTAAAAGTGGAAATCCACCTATTGAGTTAAAATCACATACTACACCTTTCCAGGTGTTACTTTATGTGAAATTATAATATGAAGATATCCTGGAATGGAGAAAGAAATGGTTGTACCTGCACACAACTGCTTGTTCTATTTTTCAGGCTAACAGCTTAGCTGTAACATTTGTGCATTAGCTAAATAACATCTCAAGGGGAGCTGGAGATAGAACCTTGATGTGTCCTGATTGTACGTGTGTGAGTTTGTGCTCTCAAAGGATGGTCCTTAAAAAACTCCCTGCTGGAAGCTATTGTGCATATTGCAAAAGGACCGTTGCTAAGTGCCAATTGAGCTGGTACTGTATACTTGTCATTTTAAAAGAAGATTTCATACCACTTGATTATGTTAAATAGAAATGTTTGAAATTTAAACTGAATTACATCAAAATGGCACAGTAGTTATATGTCTAAAGAGCTGCTGCTACTCGCTCTCATAACTAATGTCAATCCCTTCTGGTAGACAGTTTTATGTGAAACCATGGTAGACTATATTACAGGCAAAGTTTAGACAGCCTTAGTATAAAAAATGTCATAAACAAATACGACCTTAAAACCAGGCCTCTGTTTGTATTAACAAGCAAGAACTCCTTTACAGAAAAGTACTATCCTTAGCCAAAAAGATGTACCATTTTTTAATATCAGAACTTCATCTTCAGCCTTTAGGCTACTCCAAGGTCAGGATTTTTTCTGTGCAGATGATAACGATTTGGAGAACTCAGTGAACTCTTTTATTGCAATCTAGATATATGCTTAGCAGAAATAATGCAGAAATTACCTTAAGACCAGTTTACAAAGAACAAAAGGAAAGAGTAATATTAACAATATATAGTCAATATTGGAGTCTGACTGGAATCAGAAACCCAAGATCATTAAATGGTAGAGGAGAAGTGCATGCTAAAAAATCAAAATGAAACTAGATGAGCACCCAGTTTGCTTGTACAAATCGGGTATTTTTATAATCAATAACTACTGATAATACATGCAGAGGAGTAGTAATTACCTTTAAAAAACTACTCTAGGATTTATGAATTTGTGAGAAGTTTGTTGGGTAGTTCTGAGAGAGGAAAAAAAGGAAAACTCAGATACACTTAAATTTTACTCATTACATTTTCATTTTGAATTTTTGCTTTTGTTTATTTCTAAAAGAAAAAGAATCAGGCAAATGAAATATTTTTTTTATTATTATTACTTCAATAAATATCAGACAAATCTGAGAGGGAGGGATTGCCTGAGGTTTTTTCAAGATCTTTATATTTCAGGTGTGGTCTGGAAGCTCTAAAATGTTATTTTTTATTTAGAAAAAGGAGAGAAAAAAAATAATTCAAACAGCTCAGATAACACTCTAGGGACACAAAATATGTTGTTACCTGTGCTGGAGTATTATTTTATTTTACACTGTAATTAAATGCTCAGTTGTCCCTCCTCCCCAGTCAATCTGATTTTATCCTTGGAAGGAAACAGACAATTTCCGTATCAAAGAAGCAGTGGCACTTCCATGCATTGTCAGTCAGTTTCCTGTGATGTTCCCAGAACAAGATGGTGAGTAGGTTGTGATGGAAATGATAACATTTCATCAGCAAATGTTCTCTGGTACCAGGCTGTATTCCATGATCTACTAAAAGTTGCAACACACACACTTACATTGTTGTGCTTTTTGTCACTTCCTAGAAGCTCAGCTGTACACTTTGACACATGTCTTTGTCTCCTGGGCTCAAGTCTGATTTCCAGTGGTGGTACCTAACCTACTTGTATGTTCTATGATAAGGCTGAGACCTCAGGCTGCCTATTTTGTTACAAAATTAAAATCTGCTGTACTTCATGGAGCTCCTTTGAGATCAACTACTTTTCAATGGATTGCCATGGTATTCTTCATTTTGATTTATTATCTCTAGACTCTATATCCTTAAGATGTTACTGTTAAGATCCCGTTGGAGTTTCAGCTTGAAATGCATTTTGAAATTTATCTCTTACTTGGCTTCTGTTAAAGCACAAAAATGTGTAATTTGAGTTAAATGTTGCTTTTGACTGGGGTCCGGTCTGATCATCTCACCCACGGCATGAAGAAAGAAGTGTGGCTAAGTTTCTGTCATGATGGTGCTGGAGATAGTATTGTAGTGGTGGCACAGCAGCCCAGGTTAGAATAACTCACTCTCCGAACTGGTTTCTCGTGAGGTCTTGTTTTGTAGCAGGGTCCTTCTTATTCAAGCTGTCAATGGAATGAGCACACAAGCCCTTGTGTGATCCCTTGCATGAACAAATGCCTAGTGAAGGTGCAAAGGGATGATCTGAATTCTGATCTGGATGGAAAGAGACATCTGGCACAGGGATGTTGGCATCTCAGGATCAGAATATTATCTGGCTTATTTTTTTGTTTGTTTGCAGGTTTTTTGTTTGTTTGACAGAAGTAATCATACATACCAGGAAAAAATCTAAATATGCAGGGTCTAACTTTTTGTAGCTTTACTTTTGCTTTATTTTCGTTCATTAAGTATTCAAGAAATTAATACAATCTTCATATTCTTTGGGTCATTGTAAGGCTGTTCTTTGTTACTTATTTAGTTAATTTCTATTTTCTATTCAATTGAAAATGTTGCTGATTTAATTAGTACACAGAATTCTTTCACTTTCTTTCATTCTTTCTGTAGTTCAGGTCCTTAATCTGAAACTCCTTCAAAGGCTTTTATTGTCCAGTTTTCCTACCATTCTCTTTTGAATGTTTGACTAATAGCTGATTATTTGTTTATTTTATTTTAACCTGAGCAAGAAAAAAAATAGTTTCCTGCAGTTTTCACTCTCCTGTTGGTCTGAGCTAAAAAAGGAGTGGTCATTATTGTTAAATTTGTGTCAAGGAACAGTCAGATACAGTATATATAGCAGTCATGTTAAAAAAGCAATGCAATTATGACTGCAAAAGAAGCTCTTTCAGGGATGGAACTATATATACCCTCCTAAAAAATGACCTCGACTAAGACAGTTTGAATGATACTTAATCTTACCTTCTATTACCACAATTTCCTTTTCCCTTATATCAATGTTTACAGAGCAAATGCTGTATCTATGATAGTAAAGAAGTAAATATGGTGTAAGTATGGACTGGTGAATTATCACATAAGTCAATGAAAGAGTGTTGGAAACAGAGGAGTATGTAGTACATGTGATGTACCTTCTATTGCAACATTAATTTGTTCACTGAAATATTTTTAAATGTGTGGATTTAAAATTATAAAGAAAATCCTTTTTTTTTACATTTTGCTTTGAATTTTTATGGTGAATTTTATTGAAACATACTTTTTAAAATCAGCCATTTTAGTATTCATTTTTTTTCAAATTATAATCTTTTACCACTTAATAATAGAGGAGCAGAAGCTTTTTAAGCACATAACAACTGTGACAATTTGATGGAATTCATTTTATGTAATAATTTTATCAAATAATATATTTCTTTTAAAAATACCATTTATTAAAACATTATCCACAATTTAGGTAGAATGGTAAAGCAAATGTCATTTTTAGACACACAGCCCACCTTTGCTGACAGCACAGCACAATCACAACATATTATAGGAAATGTTGGCATGCTTTGGAACACGGGATGACTCTATCAATAGATTAATAAGCTTACAGATGAGTGCCCAGCATTTTTGAGCTAAACGCTCTTTATTCACTTCTCCTTGTGCATCTCCATTGGTTTTAATGAGTTTTCATGGATTTAACTCAAGACAGGATAAAATTCTTAGCACCTGAGTCATGAAGACACACTTGGGTGGCATAGATTAAAGCATTCATAGACTCACAAAAAGCATATTTTGCTCTCTTTGAATATTTTCAGGAATGATGTCCCAGTAAAAGTGTAGTTCTGGAGACAGGGTCTGACATACTCCAACATAAAAGCAAACTCAGCATGCATAATTTTAGGAAAGATCAGGTCAAATAATCAGAGGCATTCCTTCAACAATCACAGATCTTCAGATGAAGGATGGAATTAAAATTCCTTAAATTCTAGTTCTTCTGTGGATAAGCAAAAGATGTAAAACATACTGAAATACAATGAACTAGTGAGTATTAAAAGCAGCAGGGGCTGAACACAAACTAAAATGTCTACTTAGATAATTCCAGAAATGGAAAAACTGTAACTCTTGGTTACAGAGACAGAAATATTTGCTCCCACACTTCAGCTCTTCTCACAAAACTCCCAAGAAGCCTTTCTTCCAAAATACTTGGACTCTCTTGGTAAAACATCAAGCTCATAATACTTCCTTTTTTGAAGTTATTTTTTGTCTCTATAAAGTTTTTTTTTTTTTTTCCCAAGAATTAAGATGTTTACTTGGAAGATGAGTTCCATCCTCCATTCCCAAAAGTCTAGAAAATCCAGCAGTTCAGACTGTAGACTCAGCTAAGCAGACAAGTGTCTGCACCTGCTGATGGTCCAGCTACCTCTTAGAAAGGATGTACATCCTGAATGGGACTGGCTGAGCAGGGAATTATGGCAGCACAGGGGGGGCAGGAATTTGATTTCATTTAGTCAATGAAAGAATAGTGTATTATTGCATACAAAAGCATACACTGAAAGCAAGGATACCTGAGGAATGAATGAGAAGGGGGGAAAAACCTCGCCAATGTAGATTCAGAGGGACAATCGTGGAAGGTGGGGACAACTGTCTGGCCAGGAGGAGGGTTCCAAGGAACAAAAGGAAGAGAGAAAATGGAGAAGGAGACAGAGCATTTCCTTCCTTTCAGAAGCACCATGGCAGCAGGTAAACTACCATCAACCTCTGGTTTTAGAGGTCTCAGCATTACCTTACCTTCATTTTTAAGATGTTTATTAATGGAAGGATTCATAAAAGGCCACTTTAATTTCTTCAGGGAATATTGTAAAAACAAGAAGTTTCCCACTTCAGATGAAAATCAGTCCTCCAAATCAACTTGCTGGGTATCTGCTTGGGTTAGCACATCTGCCCCTAGAACAAGCCTATTTCTTGCCAGGATGAGATTAGGTCTTTTTATATATAAGCACTGACTTGTCAGGAAGCACTGGAAAAGAATCTTATTAAATATTTATTAATTTACTATGAAGAAATTCTGCAGTTTACTTAATCACAAAGGAAGAGACAGGAACAAGCGTAAAATATTGTACATTTTTAACTAAGCTTAACTGTAAAAAGGCCAGGCTTCCAGGGAGAAAATTCCTTTTTCAGTTAAAAACTTCTCTTCCATTAAAAAAAAAAAAAAAAAAAAGAGCGTTTGATTCGGTTTTCTAGTTTATTTTGTAAAGTTTGTATCAGGCTTTTGCCTTCAATGTCTTAGCTGAGCAGCATGGATACCCCCTCATGAACATGGACATTAACAGGTTACCTTGAAGAATTCCAATATTTCTAATACTTGAGATGAATTCCTGTTGTTGTTTTTTTTTTTTTGTGTCTCTAAAAGATCTGTTCCATAATGATGTTATCACTATTCCATACACTTCCCCTGAACAATTTTCCTGCAAGAGTTTTGTTGTGGATGCCCTTAATATTTGACAAGTGTTCCATAAAATACTGCTGTCTCTTTAGAGAGAACATTTACCATGTTCTTTTCCTGCCTTAACTGCAGACAGAATATAATTCTTTTAGTGGTCTGTATGAATATTCATAAGTGACAAGTACTCTGAGTTCTAAAATATCGGATCGGGAGGTTTTGCAATTATTAGATCAGGGCTTTTCTCAGTTGTACCCTGGGATTAAAATGTCTTTATTGCAGTGCAGTAACAGAGGAAGAACACAAGATTACAATAGATTTAACAAAAAAGCAGATAACTTTGCATTATTTTTCATTCTTCTTTCAGTCTCCATCACGAGGATGGAGTCATGCTGTGACATTCTTCTCTGGGTATTGGAACATGAGAATGATATACTCGACTTTGAATGTCTCAAGTTTTGTAACGTATAATAGCTGAGTTTTACTTCTTTCACCCCGGTATTTTGCATTTTGATAGGCAAGTGCCACTTCACCGCTGAGGCCCTTCTGCTGACCTTTAACACAGCGGGTAGCTTCAGCAGTGCAATTATCACTATGGGTCGTGGTGTCCTGGAGGAAGTCAGCATGTGCACATGTATAAACTGGGATATCAAGGATGTAAAAAGCAGAAGAGCACATACCAGGCAAAAGAAGTCATTTGATCATGACAACCCAGTCAAGCCAAAGTCAGAGTGATGGTTATCTCAGAAATTCTTGCTTAACCTCCTTCATGCATTTGAGTGAAAACGTCAGAGGCAACGATTAATGTGACCCCATTTTACTTTCTCTAAAACTACTACAATTTCCAGCTCAGAAAGTTCTGCCTACCATTTGAATAACAGGAAATCAACATACAGGAATGTTATTTACCTGCTTGACACATAGTTATTGTTTGATCCTGGCTTCCAGTTTCATCACTGAAGCTGGTTCTTACGCAGGTCATTGTTTCCAAATGTGGATGCCTAAAGCATAAATAAATATCAGGGTGTTCATCCTTATTTTATAGAACTACTTTGTATGAGAAAACCCCCAGGATTTTACCTTCAATAACAAGAGAACACCAATAATACAAGTCTCCATGAGTTATGACTATAACATGTTCAGCAAAGAGCAATCAATGTGCACTAATATAAGTAAAAGCCCACCCACAAAAGGTTAAGCAAAACAGACATAAATGTCTCACATACTGTAGTTTTTGCTATTGCACTTCTAGTTATCACTCCTGGTGCTGAGAAACTGCTCTCAAAATTTGCTTGAACTGAAAATACTGTTTATGACAGAAGCATATGTGTTATATGATACTTTTGCCTTTGTAAATATAATTCAAAAAGCTTGTGGGTGTCTTTTTTTCTTTAATTAGTAGTACCCTTCAGAAGCACACTTGATAGGCCATCTTTGCTTTTGCTTTCCTTATCTTCAATATTTCTCTTTTCTTCACTTGGTGGCTGCTGTTGTCACACAGTTCACCTTCCCAAGTTACAGCCCCCCCCATCTTCTTCCTATTATCTCTCCAAACAACGGAAAACAGAGCTCTGCCCACTATTTTTTCTTCCCAAGACAAGTTCATGTTTCTTCAACATATTGCAGGAGGACAGCTTGTGCTGATTTTGCTGCTTAAATATTATTTTTCATAGTTTTCTCTGTTTATTTTTCCAAATGTGCTAAGAGACCTCCCAATGAGATCCCTTCTTCCCTCTTCACAGTCTTCCCCTCAAGAATCTAAACGTTGCTAATATCTCCTGGGTAAAATCCAGCCACTGTGTCCACATCAAGCCAAACTGAATTTACTCCATGCTCTGCAGCTGTTCCATTGTCTCCTTTTTACAACACAAGATTCTGTTTGTTTTATTTATTTATCATTTCTAAGTACCAGGCTTTCTGGCAAAATGTTACCAGCTGGAAGTTACATGGAAAGTGTTTAGCACAGCTTTAACACATGCTCCAGAGTATGTGTACTCTCATTTCATTCTTGGTAAATCAGCATTTAGGGAATATGGGGAAATAGGCTGTGAAATGCTATCAGCTCGTCCTGAGCTAGGCTATTTAATAAAATCTCTAGCAAATTCAAATGGCAGAAACTCTTCCGAGTCATTAGTGCATGCATTTTCTCCTCCCTGAGCTATCAATATCAAAAATATCTTAAGAAACTATGTCAATGAAAAATGAAAGAAAATAAAGAGAAAAAAAAATTAATAGGTATTTCTGATGAATAACTATCATCCCTGACTGTGCTAAATCACATTTCTAATCTCTTTATTTTGGGCATTTATTAGCACTTACTTCCCTCAGTTAAATAAGAATGACACATTATAAATAATGTTTATGCCTCTAGGAGTTTATATAGAGGATCTTCTGTTTTTCTGTAGCTTTTGCCTTGTTCAGAATTAAGTAGTCAAGTTCTCTGTTGACAGTGCATTAAATACAGAAATAATGAATAAAACTATCAGTATTGGTATGAGGATCCTCAGTTTTTGAGGTATGGGGAGTTCCTGCACGGGGAGTCTCACAGATGCCCTCATCATTGCTTGGTGAAACAAGAGTTCCAGTTTCACTGTCTGCTGCCATGTCCCCATATCAGTCCAACTGAGATCTTCCACAGCACGTTATGCAAGCCCATTTAGAGTAGACTCATCTTCCTGGACAAATAAGCCCTTACATTTAGGTTGAATTCCCACCTGTGAATCACAATAAAACAGGCTTTGGTACCGACCTCAATTTTGAATATGTTTACAGACAACTCTACATTTAATGCATCCATCATTAAGACTTGGAAATAAAAAGGAGAAAAGTATAAAACGTTGGTGAATATCAAAGTCTTCTCACTACTAATTTCCAGTTGATTTTTCTGAATTTTCTGGACTACCATGTAAAATATACTGATCTTCTAAAATGATGAACTACAACATAGTTCTACTTCTTCTTCAGTAGGAAGAGTTATTTCCATAGCATTTCTCAGTAATAACACTGTCCACCAGGATACATTTGGACAAGAACACAGCTGATTATTTGTCATAGTTTGGATCCTCACTGTTTAGACAAATCTAAATAAAAAATGTCATTCACCTATGTACTGGGCATTAAAGTCCACTACAGTACAAATCTGTGAGTCCAAATAAGAAAAGGAATTAAAATAAATGTAATGTATTCATTTCTGGAGCTATCTCAATATATGTCTACTTCATTACTTCAACTGAATTTATATTTACAACTCATATTTTTCTTCTTCCCTCTCGCTGGCCTTCCTCAACATTCACTCCAATGATTTAAGGAAGATTATAGAAGAGCAACATGGAACCAAAGAACTGAGAAAGGAAACAAAAACATGGAGTGTTTCAAATGTATATAAGGCAAAAATGGCCACTCTAACAGAAAAAAACTAATTTTTAGCTACCTATATAATGATCAGTATGTGGTGAATGTTCAGGACAGCTTGAATCAATCCACAAAAGAATTCATAACAATATGAATAACTAAACATCATCATTTTTTACATATTATCTCTGACTTCAGACTTCTCACGTCAAGCCATCAGAAAGGGTAATTTTGTTGCATTTAAACCTCGAAATGTAACATAACTTGAAAATTACATTAAATTGTGACAAAAGGTCTCTAGAAAAGAAAACAATAACCCTGAAAACTGCTGTCTTTTGCATCTTAAAATCCCCAACTTGTTCTCTTGAAATAATCTGGAATAACAACTCTCATCCCTATATTACATTAAGCTTGTCATCACAATATGAGAAAGACATTAAACTGTTAGAGAGTATCCAAAGGAGGGCAGCAAAGATGGTGAAGGGCCTTGAG
>JADMLD010001550.1:2325000-2332500 GCA_017589585.1 Phylloscopus whistleri | reverse complement strand
ACAGTAATTCAATGGCTCCGAGTCAAGTTTACTGTTGTCTCGTTTCGACTAATCATTGTAAAAATTCCCTGTGAAATAATTATCCCTAAAACAATCAAGACAGTATATCTCTATAAAGGAGAGGATCGATTTAACAACAAACTCTAGATTTATCTGTATTGATTAGAGGGCATTCAGTGTAATTTTAGTGAATTATGTTTGGCTTTCATTTCCCAGTAGAAATTTTTCTTGTGATGATCAAAAGGTAAATTACAAACTACTACGTGGTCTTTTGTGTGCCACCTACATAACATCCAACTATTACTTTTCAAGGAAACATCAATGTAAGAAAGGAAAAAATATTGGGGATTTTTATACATGATATCTTACTATAAAAATCATATGACTGAGTTTATAGCACTTACCTAAGAGCCTGATGTCATCTTCTCAATTCATTAATACAGAAATCAGGACTGCACTAAAGAGTCTTTGCTAAAGGAACAAATCCAAGATCATCTTATGAGAATAGAATTAGAAAGATTAAGAAAGTAATATGATTTTTCTTCTTAAATAGGAGTAATTTCAAAGCAGCTGTTAACACTTTCATGTCTGAAACTTCCTTACTGGCACAAGGGAGAACTAAAGGAATCAGACAGATTCAAAGACAATTTAATGTAGCTGTAAGTCTGACACCACTGCTGATACAATTTAATTAAGAACTAATTACAACTAAGAAGGCTAGTTATTTTGTCAACTGCACATGTGTTAGTTCCAGTCATTTTTAATCCAATGTAACAAAGATAAAGAGTCTAACTTACTTTGTTTAGTTAATAACATTAGGCCAGAAGGATCACCTAGTCATTTCATGTTACCCAATACATTGCTAATATAAACAATGTTTAATTACAGTGACTACTTACTCCCATGAAATGACCAATTAGAACATTTGCTGATTCTACATGTTCACTGTTAGAGACATTTCCACAGGCTTTCTGTGGGTTGTATTCAAAAATTCTACTGCAGCTGGTAGGAAAGCATAAGAGCAGAATATAAGAAGAAAAAGTTTTTAAGCAGCACAAAGGACATTTAAATTCTGAGACAGAGTTTCCATGCAAAAATATATCAAATTAAAATATACTTTTTAGTATTCCCTAGGAGTACGTAATATTGCACATTTATGTGCTATTCTTGCTGAATCAAGCAGATCATATGGTGTATTCAAGATTCACATGATAAAGAAAGCATGTGTTAGCATTTTAATATTTAGACCAACAAATATAGAGTGATTTGAATTTGCTTACAAAGCTGATTTATTGACTATAATCTGTACCTGGTATGAGCTATGCCAGAGTAGTCTCTTATGGTTTTTTTTTGTTACTTTACTGATGAGTCAATAACTGTCCCCTGAAATATTAGTCCAGCATATACCAATGTTTTGTAAAGTGGTAAAATCTGGCAACGCTATTGACAGCATGTGTAAACTCAAAATCAAAATAGAAAAATAGAATAAATGAGAACAAATTCTTCCTTGTCTGAAGGAAAATTGCTGACACTGTATAAATTGCTTTTTAATGATTGAATTATTATCCCTTAAGTAATCATCCTGAAAATTTTGCTAGCTATGTTAAAGTAAATAACGGTACATCAGTATGTGCATTGCCAAATCTAATTAACACAAAGTATTAGAAATACTGGAAACGATGAGACACAGTTATCTAGACAACTTATATAAAGGAAATTAATTTAAAAGAATTGCAATCAATGCATATATAATAAAAATTGGATACTACAAAAGTATCTGGAAGTATTGGTGTTATCAATTGCTCTGCAGGTGTGTAAAATGCCTGGCGGCTGCACATGCCAGTGCAAAGACTCAATCCTTCTCTCACTTCAGTTAGTTCAAGTGTTGCCACTCAGGTCAGTGTGATAGTGTCAGGTGCTTTTTGAATTCTTCTTAGGCAATGCCCTAAACAGTATTAATCTCCTTACATGAAAGTTTTTCCTTTGAATAAAAGGCAGCATGATAA
Source organism: Phylloscopus whistleri (assembly GCA_017589585.1). Classification (NCBI taxonomy): domain Eukaryota; kingdom Metazoa; phylum Chordata; class Aves; order Passeriformes; family Phylloscopidae; genus Phylloscopus; species Phylloscopus whistleri. The sequence goes on along the minus strand of JADMLD010001550.1, from coordinate 2,330,494 downwards.
TCTGCATGTCTGACCACTGGAATTAGAGAATTAAAATGTAGCTGAAAACCCACATCGTGTAAATAATTACAATTTGCTAAAAGCTAAAACCAAAAATTAACAAATGTTTTCTTAAATTAATTGGTGTATGCTGAATGTGTCCTACATTGTCTTGTGCAGGATATTTAAAAATGAAATATAGTATAAACTTTGTCTTATTGTAATTAGATTAATAAAAGAAAGTAATTAGAAGTCCTCCTTCTTTTTTCTAGAAGAAAAGAAAGAGCTAGAAATTATTAAACTATCCAGAAAAGAATCAAGGCTTTTATATAGAAAACAATTCCTTGAGCTGAATTGCAATTAATCAATAAGATGGTTATTTTTCAATAGGTAATAATTGTCTTTATATAAACCAAAAATATTGTTTGGGATGATTAATATACAATGCCACATTATGCATTTGGGAGTGTCAATGCATAATTCTTAGTTCTAATGTTATTATGTAATTGAGAGAACATGTTCATTTGCCCTAATAACTACTAAGATGCACTTAATAAAATGAAATGTAATAATACTTGTAATTTAATCTATTCATGGAAGTAATTTTAAAAGTCTAGCATTCTCCTTAATGTGGATAACATTCATAATTTATAAAGTGTTGTGATGCAGAATTGACAATGCCATTGTTTTTTACACGTTGAGATGAATCTGCAGGCTTCATTATCTGCATACCAACCTCAGGATTATCAAGGGCAAACAAAAGATAATTAACACCAGAAACTGGCAAATGCAGGAGATACTGAGTGAGGTTTTTCATTTAATGTAGAACCTTTGAAAACTGGGAAATGGAATAACAGTTCAAAATCTTTTTTTTTTCCCTTTGCAGAAAACTATTTCAGTATGTTTTCTTTCATACATTTTAAATATCACAGTTTTTGCTATAAAACGATATTGGCATGCTCAGCCTTAGACACGTTCAGTAAATGAGTGTGTTCAGACAAGTAATTTTTCCAAAGTACTATGTGTTTGTTTTCTGTGGTGTTTTTTTCATCTAGAACAGTAGATGGGTAACTATGGTATACATTTTCAAATTCTGTGTTTCACTTGCCCACAGCAAATCTGCAAATAAATCACTTAACTTCTCCTTGCCTCATTGTGCCATTCTCTAAGGATGAAAACTTCTACCACACAAATTTGATTAATGAATAGGATATATTCTTATGTTAATAGCTTGTAGGAAAAAGTATGTGAGACTGCCTTGGGCATCTTTATATGTACTCACAGCAGAACAATAAAGGTTTACTAAATGCTGATATAGATCCAAGAGAGTATATTTCAACATGTAAGAATCACTGACATGTTTCTTTTTAGTTTTTTGAGCAGGAAGTCCTGACTATGATTCTACATTGCACTCAAAAATATTTGCCACGTAACTTATAATTTCAGAAATTAACTATTGAAGATCTTGCACAAAAAAAAATGTTTTGAATGCAAGGCAAAGAAGCATTATATGGTTGGACTCTGATCTGTGAAAGAACACGCTTCTACAAAAGGTCCAGGCAAAGTCATTTTACAAATAGAAATGCAGGACGGTGACATTCAGAGTTTTACACAATTTACAGATGTTGATGACAATCTAATTCCCCATATTCCCCAATTCTTACATAAGAAGTTCATATTACAGGGGACTGTGATTATTAACCTAACAGCTATCTATGAAAGATTCAAACATTTATGTTTAAAGATCTTGGTGTTTTACCATACCTTCATCTTTTACAATTTAGAACTGGAAATGCCTCTTCAACAACTAATCCAAAATGAAATACAATCAGTAGGAGCTTGTTTTCCACCCAGCACAGTGGGCTGAGAGCACTCGACCCTGGGACCATGGTTACACTCTAAGATTCAAGCTGCAGTACAACTTGATGAATCTTGTTCTCTTCCGGAAGGTCTAATGTCAGTTTTAATGGTTCCTTCATTATCAGGGTTGTCCCTTATTTCTACTTACCAAACCTTTTCATCTTAGTCCTTACTCATCCTGGACAGCGACAGGCACCGAAGGTGAGTGGGACAGGGAGTGCCATATGAGCATACTGGTGCCCCAGAGACAGGGAGAGCCTGAGGCTGAGGCCAAGGGCTTTCTCCACCTCCTTGGATATCCAGACAAGTATTAAAGTGTCTGAAATCCCACAGCAACTACGTGGTTGGTGAGCAGTTCAAATGAGTGAACAGCATGCCCTTGAGAGCAGTAGGGCATGTGGTACCCTGGGGTGTGCCAAGCACAGAATACTTCACAGGCAGAAAGAAGAGGCTGTGTCACTAGGCTCAGCCTCACCTCAAGTACTCTGCACTGTTTTGGACAACATAATACATTATAATGTGCCCAAAGGAGGGCAACAAAGATGCCAAAGGGATTAGAGGGCATGACTTATGAGGAGCAGATGAGGATATTTTGTTTATTCAGCTCAGAGAAGAGGAGGGTGCAGAGTGATCTCATTGCTGTCTACAACTTCCTCATGATGGGGAGAGGAGGAGGCATTGATTTCTTCTTTCTGGTGTTCAGTGATGGAATGTATTAAAGCTACATAAGGGGAAATTTAGAGTAGATATTATGAAAATGTTCTTCACTAAGAGGGTGGTCAAAGACTGGAGAGCTTGGTCATGGTCCCAAGGCTCCAGCTGGTGTTGGAAAAGCGTTTGAATGATGCTCTCAGCCTCATGGCTTATGTTTTTAAATGTGTTTTAACTTTTAGGTTGCCCTATGTGGAGGCAGGATTTGGAATCAATGATCCTCATGACTGCCTCCCAACTCAGGATACTCTAGGAATCTATGATTCTAAGTACCAGGACTCTCAAGCACTGAGCTGTCATTCTTTGACTAGTTGTCATTCTGGTTTCTAGATACTTCTGAAAAATAGAACTCCAAACTTTTCCCATGCTCAGCAAGAAGCCTTGAAATTTAGGAGAAATGAAGAATCAAGGTGCTAAAACTCCTAAGTGCTATGGTGTTCTAAATTTTTTTTTAATTAAAATTCCCTTTTTAAGGATGTTGGCCTCAGCTCTGCAAATAGTTGTATAAAATGATTTTAACATAAGGTCTTTAAATATATCATGGCTGGAAAAGAGACCATGTAGTTTTGAATTAATAGAGAGTATCAGTTCCCTCACATAAATTTATTTATTTAAAAGCCCCCGTCTTTTCATTGAATTCATCTTTGGTTTAACTCCCCTTCCCCTAAAGGAAAATAAGGTATATCCTCTACTGTCTGGAGATTGCTGTAAAATACATTTTATGGACTATGATACCTTTTTAATTACACAGAGAAAAACACAGTCAAAGTAGGTGCAGCTTGATCACCAGGTGAGGTGGTAAAAAACACACCATGCCAAATGGGCAGTGGGCTCTGTTACAATCACTGCTCCCCATGAACCCACCCCTGCCTCCTGAAGCAGGAGAGGCAACCTCTGTTTATAAAGTCCAAAGGACACACAGAGACAGAGTAGATAATGCAGAGCTTCTCCATTACAGACATATTTCTGTCTTTTGTGCTTTATCCTTCCAACTTCTACTAGGACTACTGGTAGTAAAAGTAGCAATAAAATTATAAAAACAATAATGATGGAACCTCCTTGCTAATCTTCACATTTATTATGAGACTTCTTTTTTGAAAAGTTTGCTCTGGATCTATCCTCCACATTTTTCCAAACATCTTTTAAGTACCTGTAGTATTCTTAGTTTTATTTTAGGAGATGGTTATAGATCAGGATTTCCAGAAATCTCTGGTAAATAACAAGAAATACTCAATGCTTAGCAGCTGGAGTGAGTTAAAGCAACATACACTGTTCTTACTTATATATTTTTATATTTTACACTGTATGTAACATAATATCATTTTTATGTAGTTGTATTTTCTACACATTTAGTTTACCAGGATATATGTTTTGAAAATGTATGTGGTTCCTTCCGGAATGATGCAGTAGTTACAGCAATATCTGGTCCTCTGTGCAAAACTCCCACCTATGTTAATGGGAATTTTTGATGAAATGAGAAGTACAGGTAATTATATAATAAAATGCAGATATGAGAGATGTGTTAACAGCAGAATACTAAAAAAAAATAGTTTAGTGTACATGTGCCTATGAAAAAGACAAAAGTTGTTTGTCCAAATTTAAAAAACTAATAGTTGAGATTACTAGATTTGAGTTGAGATTATTAGTTTTGTTTTGCCTGATCACCTTTCTAAGAGAATACAATACTACTTTTTCTGTCACTGAGTCCCTGCCATTTAAGGTAACCTTCCAGTTTGGTGAACTGAATGAGCCATATATAAATCTCACATACTTTATGCTTTAATTTGGAGGCTGCTACATTCATTTCTGCAAACACCCAGATACTAAAGCATTAGAATACACATTCAGGAGGGACCTATATGCATCTTACTATGACAGTTCCAAATCTACATTCTCTGTATGGATGAGAACTTCAGAGTAACAGAGCTTCACCAGGATTAAAAGAGCTTCCACAAACAGGGTGCATCTTGAAAAGAACAACTTTCAGCTGGTATATGAGGGAGGATGAGCTCCTTTTAGGTCTATACATCTAGCAATGCTTTGAGAATTCTTAGGAAAAGACAGAGAAGGTTTGAGATGGTTGGCAATAAATCCTTAAATTTAAAATAAACAACTTCAAGTGTATCAAAAGGTCTAGATATATCATACACTGGATACAGTTTGATTTTTCTCCCTTAGAGGTATATTTATGAAAACACATCCACCAAAAAACGTGCACCCCCAAACTTATTGCCTGAGGATGAAATAATAGTAGATGATAACTCTTCAAAAAAAAAAAAAAAACAAAAAAACAAACCTGTCTCTGTTCTAAGTTTAAACTCAGTGGTCACCCTCTAGTATTAAACCAATAAAAATATTCTATTTCAAGTTGTTCTATATGTGGTAAGGAAGCACCAAATCTCAACATTACCTCCTAAATTTCAACTTCTGTTTCCAGTGATTAGAAGAAAGATTAATAGAGTGTCAAAGGCTTTCAGCACCTCAGAAGTCCAGTCTAACACCTACAGAATCCCAACAATATGGAAATGATTAGAGGTTTTGTGCCTTTGTGCCCCAAAGATGCTATGAGTGCTTTCTTGGCTGGATCCTTCCTCCACACTACATTGTGGCTGCTTAAGAAACCTTTCAGATTCTCCTTTCTGTCTTCAGTTTTGAGGTCTGTCCTAGAACACATGTGAAGTGTGAGGTTAGCTTCAATATTTGGCTGTCCTTGTGTTGCAGTTAACAACTGATGAGAATCAGAAAGGAAAAGGTACTTTTTCTTTGATTATCCTGGATGAGGTCATGCTCCTGGTTCTTAATGGTAAGACTTACTGCTTGAATAATTGCAATGTGTGCCAGATTTCCAAAACTGTCTACCTAATGGCCATAACTGCCAAATATATGCAGAAACTGCAGGAGCAAAGAAGTGGGTAGGTAATCTGCCTCTGTGTGCAATTACAGT